>JBCEWC010003121.1:0-31460 GCA_038996855.1 Solanum aculeatissimum | reverse complement strand
AAAATTAAAAAAAATTATGAATTCTAATTTTTCATATTAAATTCAATTAAAAAATAAAAGAACTTAAAAATTTAAGCAGGGTGGGGCGGGTTGAAAATAAAAAAAGTCACCATGCGGGGCGGTTTAAAAAAATTGCAGGTTAAGCTCAACCCGCCCCGCACCCGCCCCATTGCCATCCCTATTTGTAGAGTAATATCTGATGGCATACGAATCTTATATGCTACTTTGCCAATCTACTCCATGATCTGATAAGGTTGTACATACCTAGGAGTCAATTTAATGTTTTTACCAAATTCTGTCAAACCATTCAACGTTGAAACCTTTAAATACACCTTATACCCCTCATCGAACTCAAGAATTCTCTTCCCAACTTTAGATTAGTACTTTTGATGACTTTGTGATGCCTTCAACCTTTCCCTTATGAATTTCACCTTTTCCATAGCATCCAACACCAAATAAGAACTGATCAATTCTATCTCTCTAACCTAGAAAAATCCCACTGGAGATCTATACCTTCTTCCATAGCTTCAAATCGTGCTATCTCAATACTAGCATGATAACAATTGTTTTAGAAAAATTTAGTTAGTTGTACATAATCATCCCAATTATCCTTGACTGCAAACATGCAAGACCTTAACATGTTTCCTAGGGTCTGAATTGTCCACTTGGACTGACCATCAGTTTAAGGATGAAAAATGGTGCTCTACTTCTCTTTTGTACAAAGCCCACTTTGAAATGACTTCCAAAAATGAGAAGTGAATAGGGTATAATGATTCTATATGACAGATAAAGGCATTTCATGAAACCTCAGAAACTCCATGATGTACAATTTAGAATAATCCTTAGCACATAAAGAAGTCTTGAATTGTAGGAAAGAGTCTAACTTGATCATTCTATCCATGATCACCCAAATAGAGTTATATTTCTTTCGAATAAGAGGCAAACCTGTCATGAAATCCATATTCAAAATTTTCCACTTCCAAGTAGGAATTTCAATTTCCTATGCAATTCCAACTAGCCTTTGATAATTGACCTACACTTGTTTGAAATTAGGGAACTCTACCACAACCCTAGCTATGTCCTTCTTCAAGCAATTCGATGAATACACTTCTTATAAATCTCTACAGATTTTTTTGTGTCACGACTTGGAAGTGGGGTCTAGATATGACATGGCGAAGGAGAACCCGAAAGTCCTCGATCAAGCCATCATAGCATCATTACTCACATCATCGGTTTGGAAGCGCGAAAAAGTAAACACATAACATATAATTCTAGGGGAAACGGGGCTTTCGACTCTAGCTATGGGGATGTTGCCGGGAATGGGAGGAACATGAATCACATAACACATAACAAGTATTTTTAAGGGGTGGGTAAGTAAGACTAAAGCTTTGGGGGCATACCGGGTTAGGGGAATTTCCACATAAGCACATTCCCAATATTCACAAGCCCATAAGCATAATCATAAGCATAATCAGAACATTATTTCCATAAATAAATCCCAACAGTCATAATATCCCAATAAAATTTAATACAACATGCAAGAGTTTAGTGTGTCCAACATAGCCTCTACATAAAATAGAGCGGGGCCTCGACATAGTTTGGGGCTCACCCTCAATACATAAAGTAAAGAAATAAACAATACAAAGGAAGATAGGAAGTAACTATTTCCCTTGAACAAAAGGGTTCACAACAAGCAAAAAGCTTTAAGGATGTCACTCGTCGTCCAAGGGAAGATAGAAGTCGTCACCAGTCCCTACATGGTTAGAACATATAGATAAAAAGTATGGATTAGAACAAATATGTACTAATTATACGGGCATGCAATGCATATGACAATATAGTTTGACCAAATGAAATGACAAGGGGACAAGTGATACGAAAGGAATGCGCATAGCAAAAAGAGGAGTATATCATAACAATATGCCATGCCATGATGCATGAGATGCAACCTAAGATCATATCATAGTGGGGATATGACGTCAACCGACACCAGAGGAGACCCGAGCGAGCTACTATTTGGATCCGGACTACTTGCCAGGTAGATCCCTAGTCAACCCTTCAACAATGGAATACATAACAAGTCAATCCCATCTTAAGAGATATCCCATGTTGGCATATGGTTTGACGGAGAGGAGGATGGACCCTTAGAGATAGTCCACACCGACTCCAATCCTTCGATACTAAGCCTCATCCCACGAGAATAGATATATATATCCATGCAAGATTTTCAAAATGGAGAGTTGACATTCTTTTCAAAACCATGCATTATTAGACAAACCAAAACATGATCAAAATCCATATCCATACTTAGGCTAAAAAGCCAACCATAATTTCCATAATCATTTCCATATTAATGCAATAAGAGTAGCTCATCTACATAACTTATCATATCAAGTCTTTATAACATATCAAAGTGGTGCAAGCATCCATAATGCTCAAAGAGCCATAACAAGAGACTATGTGATCACAAGCCTTAACATATCATATCATAACAAGAGGGCCATTCCCTTAACAAGAGTTTCATCATAACCATTCTTCAATGCATATGTTATGAATGAGAAATCAAGTGCATGGGTAATGGAGGATTCGAACTTTAAACCACAATTCAATAGATAATTTAACATAATTCCTGAGAAAATCCCAATTTCAAGCATAATGCAATTTACCCATGAATATTAAATCATTAAAGGGACATGCACATTAATCATTCATGAATTTCCATGTATTTCATAAAATTCAAACTTAAATCATCATTAAATCACCTAATTTCTATAGCCCAGAACTCAATGCAATGAAATACTTCAAAATTTAAAGAGCGCATAATTAAAGAAAGCTTAAATTCATAATTTAAAGAGAAAGGTTCTTGGGTCTTCATGGATGAAAGGTAAATCATGAATCAAACCCACATATCTTGAGATTAGATAAAAAAACTGAATGAATTTGCAAGAAAGATGATTTTCCCCAAATATCTTCAAGCTTTCATCAATGGAGGTCAAGAGGATTGAGAGAATTTTGGTGAGGATTGAAGAGTGTTAGAATGGATGAGAGGAGATTAGGGTTTGATTTAGGGGAGTTAGGACAACTTAGAAAGGCTAAAAGGGGCATAAGATTTAATTAAATTACGAATTAACCATTAATAAAACGGAGGGGATCACAAAACATAGGGTCTCACGGAGGACCCCCAGTAGCTGTGTACTAGCTCACTGGTCATGGTCATACCCGTGGGACCACACTTGGTACTGAGCCCAGCCCTGCACCTTGGAAAATCTCTGGACCAACCCACGGGACGCTTCACGGACCGTGAAGGCTCACAGGATTGTGAAGTTGTCCATGGGGTCACACTTGGTCCATGGCATGGCCCCTAACCCCTAGGAGCACACAGGACCAACCCACGGAGTCAACCACGGACCGTGGACCACCAAACGGTCCGTGGTCCCACACTTAGACCCTAATCCGGAACCCTTTTCCAGCATATTTCCAATTACGGGCAATCTCACTACAAGGGCCATAACTTTCACATACGAACTCCGAATTGAGTGAAACTAGTTGTGCTGTAAAGATAATTCAAAGAGCTTCGATTTGATATATATAATCCAACACAGTTCATCTTGTAACAAAAGATATGCCCTCTCAAAGTCAGTGCTGCTTAAACGACCTTACAACTTTCCACCAAAACAATTCCCTTGAATCCGGCCACTTAAATACAACCCATGTCTACCAAATTTCAACCATGACAAGTTCAACACTAACCTTTACCAACCATTACAAAGTTCAAAAATTTTTGGCTCGTTACATCATCTTCCCCTTGGGAACATTCGTCCTCGAATGGGCTAAAACTACGGCTTCAGGACAACAATCAAACAAGAGACATTTTAACCACATCTCATAATGGATTATGCATCATTTCAAAAGTCTTTCAAAACTCATGTCAAAACATCATTTAAATCATTTTTTGTTCTCATGTATGTATGCAATGTCATGAAACTCAAGTTTTTAAAGAATTAGGACCATAAAATGATAGAACCTAGTGCCTTAGGCTTGAGTAGATTGGATGAGATACGGATATCGGTCCATCATGTCCAACTCCGCTTCTCACTTTGCACCTTCCACGTCTTGGTTCCTCCAAAGCACCTTGACCAAATCTACATCCATTTTGCGAAGACGCTTCACTTGCCTATCCAAAATTTCAACCGACACCTCTTGATAGGTCAAGTACTCCTTAACCGTCACACCCTCCAAAGGCCTAATTGGCTTAGGATCACCAACCAACTTTCTCAACATAGACACATGGAATACTGGATGAATAGAGCTCTTGTCCAAGGGAAAATACAACCTATAAGCTACATTGCCAACCCGCTCCACAATCTCATAAGGTCCGACATACCAAGGACTCAACTTTCCCTTTTTTCCAAAACGCATGATGCCTTTCATGGGGGACACTTTAAAATATACCCAATCACCAACATGAAATTCAAAATCCCTCTTTCTAACATTCGAATAATACTTTTGGAAACTTTGAGCGGTCTTCAATCTCTCCCTAATCAACTTTACCTTCTAAATGGCCTCAACAACCAAATCCAAGCCCAACAAGGCCGCCTTACCTTTTTCAAACTAACTAACCGAAGATCTACATCTCCTACCATACAAAGCTTCAAATAGATCCATACTAATGCTATCATGAAAACTATTGTTGTAGTAAAATTCAATGAGAGGTAGATGATCATCCCAATTTCCTTTGAATTCCAACACACAATCCTTCAACATGTCCTCCAAGCTTTGAATCGTTCTATCAGCTTGACTATCAGTTTGAGGATGAAATGCGGTGATCAACTTGACCTTAGTACCAAGTCCCTTTTGAAATGACCTCCAAAAATGGGAAGTAAATTGAGTACCACGATCCGATATAATAAACCTCGGTATACCATGCAATCTTACCAACTCCCAAATATACACGTTGGCATACGCCTCGACACTATAGGTATTCTTAACCGGTAAGAAGTGACCCGACTTGGCCATCCTATCAACCACGACCCATATAGAATCGAATTGTCTCCGAGTACGAGGTAACCCAACCACAAAATCCATGTTCACATCTTCCCACTTCCAAGTAGAAATTTCAATATCTTGTGTCAAACCACCAGGCCTTTGATGTTCCACTTTTACTTATTGGCAATTAGGACATTCCGACATGAACTTGGCTATGTTCTTCTCCATACCATGCCACTAATACAACTCTCTCAAATCTCAGTGCATTTTGGTAGATCCCAGCTGAATAGAATATTGAGAGTTATGAGCTTCTTTCATGATCATCTCCTTTAAGACATCAACATCCGAAACACACAAACAGTCTTAGTATCATAGCACACCATCTCCCCCTTGGTAGAAAACCTCAATCTTTCTATCGGCAACCAACTTCTTCAACTCTACCAAGGAAGGATCTAGGTCTTGTTTAGTCTTAACATCAACTACTAAGGAAGGCTTGGATCCACCTTGAACAAGAATTTCATCATTGTCAGATTCTGCCAACCTCACACCCAACCTAGACAAATGGGGTACATCTTTCGCTATCTCCTTCTTCCCCTCATCCACATGAGTCACACTTCCCATAGAGAGCCTACTAAGGGCATCTACCACAATATCAGCTTTGCTGGGGTAATAAAGAACACTCATATCATAGTCCTTGAGAAGTTCCAACCATCTTCTTAGCCTCAAATTAAGGTCTCTTTGGGTGAACACATATTGCAAACTCTTGTTATCGGTGATGTCATCCACATGAACCCCATACAAATAGTGTTGCACAATTTTCAAAACAAACACCACCATCCCTAACTCAAGATCATAGGTTGGATAATTTTGGTCATGCACTTTCAATTGCCGAGAAGCGTAAGCAATCACCTTACCATGTTGCATAAGCACACAACCCAAACCAATACACGACACATCAAAATATACCACAAACCCATCTAACCCATTTGGCAAAGTCAATATCAGAGTCGATGTAAGTCGATCCATCAAGGTTTGGAAACTTTTCTCACATTTATTTGACCACACAAATTTGGCCTTCTATTGAGTCAACTTAGTCAATGAAGCCTCTATAGAGGAAAACCCTTCAATAAACCTTCTACAATAACCGGCTAAACCAAGAAAGCTTTGAATATCCAAAGGAGTCAATGGTTTAGGCCAATCCTTCACTTCTTCGGTTTTCTGAGGATCAACCTTAATGCCATCGCCGGATACCACATGACAAAGGAAAGAAACTTCTCCCAACAAACATTCAGATTTGCTAAACTTGGCGTACAATTGCTTCTCCCTCAACGTTTGAAGCACCAACCTCAAATGATCCATATGCTCTTGCTCACTACGAAAGTAAATCAAGATGTCAAAAATGAAGACTACCATAAAATTATCAAGGAACGACTTGAACACCCGATTCATAAGATCCATAAACACCACCAGAGCATTAGTCAACCCAAATGACATCACCAATAACTCAAAGTGACCATAACGAGTCTGGAAGGCCATCTTGGAAATGTCACACTCCCTCACCTTCAACTGATGATAACCCAAATGAAGGTCTATATTAGATAAATGAGTAGCTCCTTAAAATTTATCAAACAAATTATCAATTCTACGCAACGGGTACCTATTCTTAACGGTAACCTTGTTCAATTACCGATAATCAATACACATTTAAAGCGACCCATCCTTCTTCCTCACAAACAACACGAGAGCACCCCAAGGTAAAATGCTCGACCGAATATAACCCTTTTCTAACAAATTCTTCAACTGATCTTTCAATTCCTTCAACTATACCAGAGCCATACGATAAGGAAGAATAGAAATAGTTTGAGTATCCGGAAGGAGATCTATGCCAAAATCTACTTCTCTATTGGGAGGAATACCGGGCAAGTCCTCGGGAATCACATCGGGAAACTCATTAACACCAGAATCAATTCAGGATTAGGTGACACACCCTCCACATCTCTAACCCGCACAATATGATAAATGCACCCCTTACAAATCATCTTCCAGGCTTTGAGGTAGGAAATAAACCGACCCTTAACCACGAAATCACTACCCTTCCACTCCAACATGGGTTCCTTAGGAACTTGAAATATAACAAGCCTAGTCCTACAATAAACCGAGGAATACGATGCATGCAACAAATCCATCCCAAGGATAACATAAAAATCATACATCTCAAGTTCTACAAGGTCACCAGGGAACACTTTATACAACACAGAGACATGAAAACCCCGACATACTTTCCGAGCAACAATAGACTCACCCACGGGAGTATACACTGAATAAAGTTCCCTTAGAGTTTTAGGACTCAAATAAAATTTAACAGCCAACTGAGGAATCACAAAAGATAAATGTGCACCCGGATCAAGTAAAGCATAAACTTCATATTCTTTTGGTAATTAGAGATCTTATGGTCCAAACTGCTACACCCATAGAAAACCCCCGTAACTCTCCTACATTTACCCATGTGACTACCACCACATTGACCACAACGAGGCAATCAGGGACTACCCACAACTTGTCCCTTAGGAGGAGGCACCCTTGGATTAGCAACCCTCACATTTGAACCTTGACCTTGTTGAAATTGGCCAAACCCACCACCATTCTTGGAGTTGGAGAACCCACCATCAAGTCGGGCCCTCTTAACATCACTCACCCTTATTTCCTTAAGAATTTCACCCTTAATTGGCTCGGCATAAGTCGTGAGTCTTGAGATGTCCATATCTCGAATAAGTATAGTAATACGACACTCCTTCACAACCAAATCAGAGACACCAGAGATGAATTTGTGCATTCTTGCACGGGGATCGGATACAAGAATGGGAGCATATTTGGAAAGCTTAGTAAATTTGAGAGCATAATCCCTCACAATCATACCATCGTGTCGAAGATTGATGAACTCGGTCATTTTGGCCTCTCTAAGATCAAGAGGAAAGAACTGGTTAAGGAAGGCCATTTTGAACTTTTCCCATCTAGCCATGACATCAACCATCCTCTTAATTAATAACTGATTATACCATACCTGGGCCACATCTTTCAATTGATATGCAACTAACTCTGCCTTCTCCTGAGAACTAACCCCTATTATGGTTAACACTTTAGTGAGTTCATTAATGAACTCTTGAGCATCCTCATCCACTTTTGAGCCAAAGAACTCCGGAGGGTTCATCCAGGTGAAATCCCCCACCCTAGAGGCTGGAGTACCAACTATTGTGGGATTAGCTAGCCGGGCTTTGTTAGCCACTGCTTGGGCCAACATATACACCACATTTATAAACTCTGCATGAGATTCTTGTTCCTCTACCGGTGCCTGAGGGGCTTGTTTCTCAAATTCTGGAGCTTAACAGGGGAAGGGAGCTCTTCTAGGAGGCATGTTCTGAAAAGAGAGACAAAAATACCAAGAGTTTAGGAAATTTATCGTAACAACTCATGGCATGACATAAGGAAACAATGAAATGAGACAAATTCCTAAAACTTCATCATAGCTTCACGTTCATAGGCATGGCGCACATCACACCCATGGACAATACTCTTATTGATGTGGCATGTTGGACTCAGAGGATCATTTACAAACCTAGGGCTATAATACCATCTTTATCATGACCTGGAAGTGGGGTCTAGATGTGACAAGGCAAAGAAAAACCTGAAAGTCCTCGATCAAACCATCATAGCATCATTACTCACATCATCTATTCGAAAACACAAAAAAGTAAACACATAACTTATAATTATAGAGGAAACGGGGCTTTGGACTCAAGCTATGGGGATGTTGCTAGGAATGGGAGGAACATGAATCATATATCACATAACAAGTACTTTTAAGAGGCGGGTAAGTAGGACTCAAGCTATAGGGGCATACCGGGTTAGGGGACTTTCCACATAAGCACATTCCAAACATTCACAAGCCCATAAGCATAATCATAAGCATAATCGGAACATCATTTCCATAAACAAATCCCAACAGACATTATATCTCATTAAAACATAATACAACGTGCAAGAGTTTAGTGTGTCTAACATAGCCTCTACATAAGATAGAGGGGGGCCTCGACATAGTTTGGGGCTCACCCACTATACATAAAGTAAAGAAATAAGCAATACAAGGAAGATAGGAAGTAGCTACTTCCCTTGAAAAAAAGGGCTCACAACAAGAAAATATCTTCAAAGAAGTCACTCATCGTCCAAGGGAAGATAGAAGTCATCACCGGTCCCTACATGGTTAGAACATATAGATAAAAAATATGTATTAACACAAATATGTACTAAGTATGCGGGCATGCAATGCATATGAAAATATAGTTTGACCAAACAAGATGACAAGGGGACAAGTGATACGAAAGGAATGCGCATAGCGAAAAGAGGAGTATATCTTATCAATATGCCATGCCATGATGCATGAGATGCAACCTAAGATCATATTATAGAGGGGATGTGACCTCAACTGACACCGGAGGAGACCCGAGCAAGCTACTATTTGGATCTGGACTACTTGACAGGTAGATCCCTAGTCAACCCTTCAAAAAGGGGATACATAACAAGTCAATTCCATCTTAAGAGATATCCCATGTTGGCACATTGTTTGACGAAAAGGAGTATGGACCCTTGGAGATAGTCCACCCCGACTCCAATCCCTCGGTAGTAAGCCTCATCCCATGGGAATACATATATATATCCAATCAAGCTTTTCAAAATGGTTAGTTGACATTCTTTTCAAATCCATGCAACATTAGACAAACTAAAACTTGATCAAAATCCATATCCATACTTAGGCTAAAAAGCCAACAAGAATTTCCATAATCATTCCCATATAAATGCAATAGGAGTAGCTCATCTAAATAGCTTATCATATCAAACCTTCATAACATATCAAAGTGGTGCAAACACCCATAATGCTCAAGGAGCCATAACAAGAGACTATGTGATCACAAGCTTTGACATATCATATAATAACAAGAGGTCCATGCTCTTAACAAGAGTTTCATAATAACCATTCTTCAATGCATATTCCATGAATGAGAAATCAAGTGCATCGGTAATGGAGGATTCAAACTTTAAACCACATTTCAATAGATAATTTAACATAATTCTTGAGAAAATCCCAATTTCAAGTATAATGCAATTTACCCATGCATATTAAACCATTAAAGGGACATGCACATTAATCCTTCAAGAATTTCCATGCATTTCATTAAATTGAAACTTAAATCATCATTAAATCACCTAAATTTTACATCCCACAACTCAATGCAATTAAATACTTCAAAATTTAAAGAACCCATAATTAAAGAAAGCTTAAATTCATAATTTAAAGAGAAGGGTTCTTTGGTCTTCATGGATGAAAGGTAATCCATGAATTAGACCCACATACCTTGAGATTAGCTAAGAGAATTGAATGAAATTGCAAGAAAGATGATTTTCCCCAAATTTATTCAAGCTTTCTTCAATGGGGGTCAAGAGAATTGCGAGAATTCTGTTGAGGATTGAAGAGTGTTAGAATGGATGAAAGGGGATTAGGGTTTGATTTAGGGGAGTTAGAACACCCTAGAAAGGCCAAAAGGGGCATAGGATTTAATTAAATTACGAATTAACCATTAATGAAACAGAGGGGATTACAGAACACAAGGTCTCACGGAGGACCCCCAGTGGTCGTGTACTGGCTCACGGGTCGTGGTCCTGTCCGTGGTATCAAATATGGTCCTGAGCCCAGCCCTGCACCTTGGCAACTCTCTGGACCAACCCACGGGACCCTTCATGCACCGTGAAGGCTCACACGGACCGTGAAGTGGTCTGTGGGGTCACACTTGGTCCATGGCTTGGACCCCAACCCCTAGGAGCACATTGGACCACCCCACGGAGGCCACCATGGACCGTGGACCACCAAACAGTCCGTGGTCCCATAGTTAGACCCCAATACGGAACCCCTTTCCAGCATACTTCCAATTACAGGCAGTCTCACTACAACAGACATAACTTTAACATACGAACTCCGAATTGAGGGAAACCAGTTGCATTGCGAAGATAACTCAAAAGGCTTAGATTTTATATTAAATTTCCCACACAGTTCATCTTGTATTAAAAGATATGCTCTCTCAAAGGAAGTGGTGCCAAAACGACCTTACAACTTTCCACCAAAACAATTCCCTTAAATACGACCACTTAAATACAACCCATGGCTACTTAAATTCAACCATGACAAGTTCAACACTAACCTTGACCAACCATTACGATGTTCAAAATTTTTTGGATCGTTACATGGAATATGAAGAGTTATGGCCTTCACTTAGAATTACACCCCGTAGGCCATCAATATTCGGGATACAAAGACATCCTTGGTAGCAAAGCATACCATCTACATTTGTGACAAGGCCTCTACCTTTATTTCAATAACCAATTTCTTCAATGCAACTAATGTCGAATACAATTCTTGCTTTGCCTTAACAACTACCAAAACTGATGATTAGGAAACATTTTTCCCATATATGCCACCTTATTAGAACCACTCAACGTTACTCCCAATCATTCCAAATGGTGCACATCATTCACCAACTTCTTCCTTCCTTCATCAACATGAGTCACACTATCCATCGATAACTTACTAAGAGCGTCAACTACAACATTTTCCTAGCCCGAATGATATTACATACTCATGTTGTAATCTTTGAGGAGTTCGAGCCAATTCCTGTCCGTCAGGTTTAAGTTCCTTTGGCTAAAGAAATATTGCAAAATCTTGTTATTGATGAACACATAACATGCACTATATAAAGATAATGGTGACATATTTCCAATGCAAATACTACTTCCCCTACTTCAAGATCATGAGTTGGGTAATTTTTTCATGTACCTTCAATTTCCTTTAGGCATAAGCTATGATCATACCATTTTCACTAGGGCATAACCCAGACTAACACACAAAGAATCAAAATAAACCACAAGTCCATGAACGCCTTTTAGTAATGTCAAAATAGGAGTCGTTAAAAGATGAACTTTAAAAATTTGGTAACTTTGGTCACATTTATCCAAAAATTGGAATTTCACCTTGTTTTGGGTCAATTTAGTCAAAACTGATGCAATGGATGAAAACAACTCAATTTTTTTTTGATAATACTCATAAAAACCCCTAAAGCTTTTAATGCCAAAGGAGACAATGGTACTGCTTTCGTCTTCTTTAGATAAACCTTAGTCTCATAACCGGATACCACATGCCCAAGTAATGCCACCTTCTTCTACAAGAACTCACCTTCCTAAATTTTGCAAAAAAATATTTATTTATCAAGGATAAAAGCACAATCCTCAAATGAAACATATACTCTTCCTCACTACAAGACTAAATTAGAATGCCATATACAAAAACTACAACAAATGTACTAAGGTATGGGTTGACCACTTTATTATTACATCTATAAATACTTTCAAAGCATTGCTCATGTCACGACCCAAGCCTAGGGCCTAGTTGTAACACAGTGAGTGAGGGACCCGCATACACCTTACTCAAGCCTCTTAGCATTCATTAAGGATTCATAGGTATTTAACCAAGTAATGTGGATTTGAAATGTAGAGTATGGGACTAAGGGGACATTCATTCATGAAAAATCGATAAAAGTAACAACTAAACTTTCAACAAATTATCCAAACATACCATCTACATAAAAGACATAGAGGGTGATAAGACATGTTCAATACTCTTGATGGAACACACACGTCTACTGAGTGTAAGGGGACCAGGTCCCTCGTCGGAACAACAATTGATCAAACAGCTGAAACAGTAAAGCAGTAAAGTAAAAATGCATAAGCTATTTTACATGGAAACCCCCTTGCTCAAGGGAGGAGAAAACCATGACCTATACTCACAATATTTCAACAAAAATCAATCAATTTCAAAAGAGCAATGTTTTCGAATACAGACTCTTACAATAAAGAAATTTAACTCTAAATCACTTCCCTCTCACTGTGATAACTCTTCCACAAGTTTGAGAAAATGAAGTAGCTGCGCTGTTATCCACTAAATTTACTAACTCTAGCAAACGTAAACTTCAACAATCACCATATCTAACTCTATCTATAAACTTAACAAGGAAGAGCGAAAGCTTAATTAATATTGGATCCTTTCATAGAATAGTAAATGATTCACAAGATATAAACACTTATTAGGAACAATGAAGTACACAAAAGCCAGAACAAATCTCTGATCTTCCTAGTATGTTACTCAAGAGTCTCACATAGAACATTCACTCAATGTATGTAAAAACTCTCAAACTTCCTTCTCATGAAATGTTGGACATATATACTCAAAATCTGCAATATTTGGAGCAATATCATTGGCTAGAAAATTTCTGCACAATAGGTAGTTGCACACCAACAAATAGCAAATTGTTAGTGTATAGTGTATTATTTGTAGGGAGTCGCTTTCTGGTTCACAACACTCCTAGGATCTAGTCCCTCATTTGTTCCTGTGATATGTTAAATCTTCAAAATTTCTTCACATGATTTTCCTCTTTTTGATGATGATAAACATATGACATGTCTAGCATTGTATTTAAACACATTCAACATTTTACATCAATTTTAGCATAGTAACTTGTTCCTCCGATTAATAAATTTTCTCAAACCAGGCCCCAATATGAGTTCCCCTTGTCACCAACACTTGTTTGGTTATGAAACCATATATCATTTCCACCATATGGCATCATAAAAACTGAATTAAGAGTAAACCTAAAATTAATACAACACAGATGTGACACAAACAACATTAGGAGATATCTCAAGGATAAACAAAATGAAATAGAGGAACAATGAAAGAAATAACAATAAGCTACTCATTCATTAATAAAAATACCCATAATCCAAACATTATAATATTTCCTTAAGATCTTCCACCTTAGCATTTAGGGTTTCATTATGAGTTTTTAACATGAGGATCTTCTCAGTACCAGGTCCCTCCAGTTTTTCTTGAACCAGTTGAGCTTTCATTAGAGAAATTTCAACATCTCTTTTACTCAAAAGAGTAGTTAGTTTCTCCAATTCCATCTTCAGATGCTCTAGTTCTGCTTGTAGCTCATACACCTTGCTCATTTGTCCAGTTTTCCCGTTAATCACTCACACTCAATAAGAGTGTTATGAGTAAATTTCTGTTTCACTATCCTTTTCAGACAAACACCAAGAGAGTTACCATTAAAAGTTAACACTGTTGTCAGCAAAAACCCATATCCCATCCCATGCTGTTAATCTTTAACGTTGATGGTTTTATTTATAAGCTCTAGGATTATAACAAGTAGGTTTATGGATTCAAACTTGCTGAGTAACTCCATCATGAATAAGTATGCCTCAGAAGCAATGTTCCTTTTCTTAGACCTTTGAAACACAACCTCGATAAATTCCAAAAAGAGTTTATAAACTCCTTTTAGAAATTTTTTAGGAGTACCAACACCATTCAGATTTGACAGTTTGCCACACTCATTCAAGAATCATTTTGAACATAATTTTTCAGCAATAGATCTAACACCTTCAATTATAAAACCTAGAATTTCACCCATCAAAACTTCTTTCAAATGGAACTTCATTTCTCCCACTAAATTATTCAAACTCCCACCATCCAAAAACTCTAAATTGCAATAAAACTCTCTTACTTACTCCTCATGTAAAATTGGACTATTTTCAACAAATAAATTTGTCCAATTTTGTAATTTCATAGCATCTGACAAGTCACACATACTAGGTTTGGACCTAATTTCTAGGTCAAATATTATTCCAATAAGCACTCTCTGGGTTTCAACACACACACTCTCTCTTCTCTAGTTAGGACGAAATCAACTTTGTTTCTTTTTTGTGTGACTAGGTCCTTTTTTATCAAGCTTTCTTTGTTCACCATCATCCCCTCTTGCTCTTTTGGTTGTATTCTTCATATTTCTTTGTGGTTATTTTCTCTCCTCAATGTGTCTGTTTTCCAAATCCCTTTTCTTCTGCTTCTCAGCAGCCTTGACAATATCACCTAATTCAGTTTCACTTTCACCTTGGTTAATATTGTTCATCTCCTTTTCAGGAACCAAGTCCTCAATAACCTTGATCTTTTTCAACCTTCTCTGAGCAGAGGTCTGAAGTTTATTAGTTTTAATAACTTCACTCATAAATTTCTGAGTCGTTTCGCTAGTACGGTAGGAGCTTCTTTTCTTAAGCTTTCGTTCCTGAGAAACTTTTTCTTTCCCCTTACAAGAAATGGGAACCATTCCTTTTTCTTACCCACCAAACCAAAGGTTGACTATCCTTTTCATCCTTGTAAGTCACAAAGTCAGTAACATAAGAGATACCTTGAGGTGCAATGATTTTTTGATAAGTATGGACCAATTACTCTTCAGCTATCTCAAACCCCTCCTTATACAATGGTGTGTCCACATTCTCTTTCAGCTCTAATAATGAGCCATATATTTTAGTAATGACCTGATGGGTCATTTTTGAGCTTATCTATGAATATTACTATTTTCCCTTTCATAAATTGCTTTTGACCTATTTTGAGCTATTTGCATTGTTAAAACTATGATCGTGTGGTTTAAAAAGAGAAAATGTGAGTTTTGTCATTTTCGGAAGCTTAAGTTGTTATAAAAGTGAGTTTTTATACAATTCTGAGTTTCGGTTGTTGGATTAGAGACTTGTCATTTCCATTAGCTCCAAAATGTTGAAACTTGTCTAGGAGAAGGTACATAACTCAATTCAAAGTTAAAATGAAGATTTTGGATCAAAAGTTGCATTTTTAGTTGTTTTCGTAGCCTAAGTTTGACTTTGGTCAGCATTCGAAGTTCAGAAGCTCGAATGGAAATTTCGAAAGTACTTGCAGTTCTGCATGCTCAAACTAGTTCTAGAAATGGTCTTGTCATAATTTTTGGAGTTCTTAGAGCAGTTTTGATATTTTGAGTTTAAATGAGTTGCATTAGTAATTGTGGCGAGGAGACCTCAAAATAGATAAATAATTCTTCCGTTGAGTCTGGATCGCTGTTTCTATCATGGATAAATATTGAGTTTGTGTAATTCAGATTCTAGATAAGTCCGAGGGTCCATTCTGAATTTTGAGCCTGATATATCTGATTACTTATGTAGTCGCTTTTTTCTCCGTGTTCATTGAGGTTTGGCTGACTTGTGCTTCATATTTATGAAGGGTTGTTTCCCTTTGATCTGTGTTCGCAAATATCAATCCACATTTGTGAAGGTTTATGACTTTTTCCTCTCCGTGTTAGCAAAACCCCATCCATGTTCACGGAGTGTAATTATTACCTGAAAAGTGTAAAATCTAAAAACACTATTTTTACTCCATTTGCAATTATTCCAAACTTTTGAGGTGATTTTTGACGAAGGTTTTTTGGAAAGTATTTGGGGTAACTTTTTTTAACATCGCTTTAATTAATTTCCAAGACGTTTATCTATTTTTGTCTTTAATTACCGGCCTTACAACTTCACCAAACAATTCTTTTTGAATCCGGCCACTTAAATACAATCCATGACTACAAAAATTCAACCATGACCAATTTAATACAAACCTTGACCAAACATTACGAAGTTAAAATTTTTTTGGTTCATTACATCATCTCCCTCTTGAGAACATTCATCCTCGAATGAGTAAAACTATGGATTGAGGACAACAATAAAACAAGACACACTTTAACCACAACTCATAATGAATCATGCATCATTTCAAAAGTCTTTCAAAACTCATGCCAAAACATCACTTAAAACATTTTCGTGCTCATGTATGCATACAATGTCATGAAACTCAAGAATTTAAAGAAGTAGGACCATGAAAGGATAGAACCTAGTACCTTATGCTTGAGCAGATTGGAAGAGATAGGGATATTGCTCCATCATGTCCAACTCAGCTTCCCACGTTGCACTCTCCATGTCTTGGTTCCTCCAAAGCACCTTGACCGACGTTACATACTTATTACAAAGATGCTTCACTTGCCTATCAAAGATCTCAACCGGCATCTCTTCATAGGTTAAACTTTCCTCGACCGTCACACCCTCCAAAGGTGTAATGGCCTTAGGATCAGCAACCAACTTCCTCAACATAGACATATGGAATACCAGATGAATGGAGCTCATGTCAAAAGGCAAATCCAACCTATAAGCCACATTGCCTATCCATTCCATAATCTCATAAGGTTCGACGTATCGGGGGTTCAACTTGCCCTTTTTGCTAAAACGCATGATGCCTTTCATGGGGGACACTTTCACATATACCCAATCACCAACATGAAATTTGAGATCTCTCTTCCTAACATCTGAATATGAATTTTGGCGACTTTGAGCCGTCTTCAATCGCTCCCTAATCAACTTCACCTTTTCGATGGACTCAACAACCAAATCCGGGCCTAACAAGGTCGCCTCACCTATTTCAAACCAACCAACCAGAGATCTACATCTCCTACCATACAAAGCTTCAAATGGGGCTATACTAATGCTAGCATGAAAACTATTATTGTAGGAAAATTCAATGAGAGGTAGATGATCATCCCAATTTCCCTTGAATTCTAATACACAATCCCTTCACATGTCCTCCAAGGTTTGAATCATCCTTTTGGCTTGCCCATCGGTTTGAGGATGAAATGCAGTGTTCAACTTGACCTTAGTACCAAGTCCCTTTTGAAAAGACTTCCAAAAATGAGAAGTAAATTGAGTACCCCGATCCAATATAATAGACCTCGGCACACCATGCAATCTCACCAACTCCAAAATATACATCTTAGCATACTTCTCGCCACTATAGGTAGTCTTAACCAGTAAGAAGTAAGTCGACTTACTCATTATATCAACCACCACCTATATGGAATCGAATTGTCTCTGAGTACGAGGAAATTGAACCACAAAATCTATGTTCACATATTCCCACTTCCAAGTAGGAATTTTAATATCTTGTGTCAAACTATCGGACCTTTGATGTTCCACTTTTACTTGTTAACAATTAGGATATTCCGACACAAACTTGGCTATGTCCTTCTTTATACCATGCCACCAATATAACTCTCTCAAGTCTCGATGCATCTTGGTAGATCCCGAATGAATAGAATATTGAGAATTATGAGCCTCATTCATAATAATCTACCTTAAGACATCAACATCCGGAACACACAAATGGTCTTGGTACCGTAGCACACTATCTCCCCCTCGGGAGAAAACCTCGATCCTTCCATCGGCAACCAACTTCTTCAACACTGCCAAGGAAGGATCTAAGTCTTGTTTCTTCTTAACATAAACCACTAAGACTCGGATCCACCTTGAACAAGAAATCCACCATTATCGGATTCGGCCAACCTTATACCCAACCTAGCCAAACGGTGCACATCTTTCACTATGTCCTTCTTCCCTTCTTTCACATGAGTCGCACTTCCCATAGACAGCCTACTAAGGGAATCCGTGACTACATTAGCTTTGCCGGGGTGATAAAGAACGCTAATATCATAGTCCTTGAGAAATTCCAACCACCTCTTTTGCCTCAAATAAGGTCTCTTTGGGTGAACACATATTGCTACTCTTGTGATCGGTGAAGATATCCACATGAAACCCATAGAAATATTGTTGAAAATATTTCAAAGCAAACACCACCGCCGCCAACTCAAGATCATGGGTTGGATAATTTTTCTCATATATCTTCAATTGTCAGGACGCACAAGCTATCACCTTACCATGTTGCCTAAGCACACAACCCAAACCAATACGCGACACATAAAAATATACCACAAACCTATCTAACCCATTAGGCAAAGTCAAAATCAGAGCCGATGTAAGTCAATTCTTCAAAGTTTGAAAACATTCCTCACATTCATTTGACCACACATACTTAGCCTTCTTTTGAGTCAACTTAGTCAATGGAGATGATATAGAGGAAAACCCTTCAACAAACTTTCTATATAACCGACTAATCCAAGAAAACTCCAAATATTTGAAGGAGTCAATGGTCTAGGAAAATCCTTCACCTCTTCGGTTTTCTTAGGATCAAAATTAATGCCATCACCGAACACCACATGACCAAGGAAAATAACTTCTCCCAATCAAAACTCACATTTTATAAACTTGGCATACAATTGCTTATTTCTCAATGTTTGAAGAATCAATCTCAAGTGACCCATATGTTCTTGCTCACTACGAGAGCAAATCAAAATGTCATCAATTAAAACTACAACGAAATTATCAAGGAACAATTGAAACACCCGATTCATAAGATCCATAAACACCACCAGAGCATTAGTCAACCCAAACGACATCACCACAAACTCAAAGTGACCATAACGAGTCCCAAAGGCCATTTTCAGAATATCACACTCCCTTACCTTTAATTGGTGATAACCCGAACAAAGATCTATTTTGGAGAAGTGAGTAGCTCCTTGAAGTTGGTCGAACAAATCATCAATTCTAGGCAATGGTTACCTATTCTTAAAGTCCCATCCTTCTTTCTCACAAAAAACATGGGAGCACCCCAAGGTGAGATACTCAGCCTAATATAACCCTTTTCTAGCAAATCTTTCAATTGATCCTTCAATCTTTTCAACTCTGTCGGGGCCATACGATAAGGAGGAATATAGATAGGTTGAGTATTCGGAAGGAGGTCTATGCCAAAATCTATTTCTCTATCGGGAGGGATACCAGGCAAGTCCTCGCGAAACAAATTGGGAAACTCATTAACCATCGGAACCGATTCAAGCTTAGGTGACTCCCCCTCCACATTTCTAACCCGCATAATATGATAAATGTACCACTTAAAAATCATTTTTCGGGCTTTGAGGTGGGAAATAAACCGACCCTTCACCACAGAATCACTACCCTTCCATTCCAATAACGGTATATTAGGGACTTGAAATCTAACATGCCTAGTCCTACAATCGACCGAGGCATACGATGCATGCAACTAATCCATCCCAAGGATAACATCAAAATCATATATCTCATGTTCTACAAGATCACCGGGGAACACTTTATGCAACACATAGATGAGACAAACCCGATACACTTTTCGTGTAATAATAGACTCACCCACGGGGGTATACACCGAATAAGGTTCCCTTAGAGTTTCAGGACTCAAACCAAATTTACCAGCCAATAGAGGAGTCACAAAAGAAAAATTTGCACCCGGATAAAATAAAGCATAAGCATCAAAATCAAAGATTTTTAACATACAAGTCACGACGTCCAGAGCTTCCTCCACCTCTTGATGGGCATGGAGAGAATAGAACCGGTTGTTCCTAGGAGCACTAATAGTCGGAGCTTTTAGCGACCCTTGACCACCATGAGACTCTGGATCCTTCTTCTGTCCTTTGGGCAATTAGAGATCTTGTGGTCCAAACTACCACACCCATAGCAAGCACCCGTCCCTCTGATACATTACCCATGTGACTACCACCATATTGACCACAACGAGGATATCGGGGACCACCCCCAACTTGTTCCTTAGGAGGAGGTACCCTTGGATTAGCAACTCTCATATTTGAACCTTGGCCTTCCTAAAATCGTCCAAACCCACTACCACCTTTTGAGTTGGAGAACCCACCATCAAGTCGGGCCCTCTTAGCTTCATGCACTCTCCTTTCCTTAAGTTTCTCACCGTCAATTTTCTCAGTATAAGTTATGAGCCTTGAGATGTAAATCTTCCAGATAAGCATAGCCATACGACACTCTTTCACAGCCAAATCAGAGACACCAGAGAAGAACTTGTGCATCCTTTCATAGGGGTCGGATACGAGCATGAGAGCATACTTGGAGTGCTTAGTAAATTTGAGAGCATAATCCCTCACAGTCATACCACCTATGAACTCAGTCATTTTGGCTTCTCTAAGATCAAGATGAAAAAACCGGTCAAGGAAGGCCATTTTGAACTCTTCCCACCTAACCTTGACATCCAAAACTCATTCAACCAACCAACCATATGCGGCCAACTCAACTTTCTCTTCTAAACTGACCCCCATTATGGTCAACACCTTAGCGAGTACATCAATGAACTCTTGATCATCTTCAACCACTTTCGAGCCGAAGAACTCCGGAGGGTTCATCCGGGAGAAATCCCTCACCCTAGAAGCTGGAGTACCAATATTCACGCTATTAGCTGGCCGGGCTTTGTTAGCCACTGCTTGGGCTAACATCTACACAACATTCCTGAACTCTGCATGAGACACTTGTTCCTCTACCGGAGTCCGAGGGGCTTCTTCCTCAAATTGGGGAGCTTGACGGCGGAAGGGAGCTCTTCTGGGAGGCATGTTGTGAAAAAGCGACAAGAACCAAGATTTTACGAAATCTCATAAACAGTAAAAGGCATGACACAAAGGACAATGAAGTGATAAGTTCCTAAAACGTCATCATAGCCTCTCACTCATAGGTATGGCACACATCACACCCATGAACGAGACTCTAAGTGACGCGACATATTGGACTCCGAGGATCATTTACAAACCTTGGGCTCTGATACTATATTTGGTACAATACAAAATTGGGGCCTAGATGTGACATGGCGAAAGAGAACCCAAAAGTTCTCGATCAAGCCATTGTAGGATCATCACTCATATCATCGGTTCGGAAGCGCAGGAAAGTAAAAACATAACACATAATTCTAGGGGAAATGGGGCTTTGGACTTAAGCTATGGGGATATTATCAGGAATGGGATGGGAATGAATCACATAGCACATAGAAAGAATTTCTAAGGGGCAAGTAAGTAGGAATCAAGCTTTGGGGGCATACCGGGTTAGGGGGCTTTCCACATATGCACATTTCCAACATTCACAATCTCATAAGCATAATCATAAGCACAATCGAACATCATTTCCATAACAATTCCCAATAGTCATAATATCCCAATAAAGCAAAATACAACGTGCAAGAGTTTAGTGTGTCCAACATAACCTCTACATAAGAAAGAGCGGGGTCTCGACATAGTTTGGGGCTCACCCTTAAAACATAGAACAAGAAAATAACTAATACAAGGAAGATGGAAGGTGGCTATTTCCCTTGAACAAAAATGCTCACCATAAGCTAGTAACTCCAAAGATGTCGCTCGTCGTCCGCCGGAAGATAGAAGTCATCATCGGTCCCTACATTATTAGAACATATAGATGAAAGTATGGGTAAGCACAAAATATGTACTAAGTATACGGGCATGCAATGCATATGACAATATAATATGACCAAACAAGATGACAAGGGGAAAAGTCATACGAAAGGAATGCACATAGCCAAGCGGAATATATTATAACAATATGCCATGCCATGATACATGAAATACAACCTAAGATCATATCATAGCAGGGATGTTGCCTCAACCGACACCGGAGGAGACCTGAGCGAGCTACTACTTGGATTCGGACTACTTGCCAGGTAGATCCCTAGTCAAACCTTCAACAAAGGGATACAAAACAAGTCAATCCCAATCTAAGGAGATATTCCATGTTGGCACATAGTTTGATGTAAAAGAGTATGGACCCTTGGCGCTAGTCCACCCCGACTCCAATCCCTTGGTACTAAGCCTCATCCCATGGGAATACATATATATCCATGCAAGCTTTTCAAAATGGATAGTTGACATTCTTTTCAAAATCATGCATCAAGGCCAAACCAAAACATAATCAAATCCATACCGATACTTAGGCTAAAAAGCCACAAAAAACTTCCATAATCATTTCCATATCAATGCAATAAGAGTAGCTCATATACATAGCTTATCATATGAAGCCTTCATAATATATCATAGTGGTGCAATCACCTATAATGCTCAAAGAGACATAATAAGAGACTATGTGATCACAAGCCTTAACATATCATATCATAACATGAGGGCCATGCCCTTAACAAGAAATTCATCATAACCATTCTTCAATGCATATGCCATGAATGAGAAATCAAGTGCATGGGTAATGGAGATTCAAACCTTAAAACCATCATTCAATAGGTAATTCAACACAATTCATGATAAAATCCCAATTCAAAACATAATGCAATTTACCCATGCATATAAAACCATTAAAAGGACATGCGCATTGATCCTTCAAGAAATTCCATGCAATTCATAAAAAATCAAACTTAAATCATCATTAAATAACTTAATTTCTACAACCCACTACTCAATGCAATGAAATATATCAAGAATTAAAAAACCCATAATTAAAGGAAGCTTAAACTCATAAATTAAAGAGAAGGATTCTTGGGTCGTCATGGATTAAAGGAAATCCATGAATCAAACCCACATACCTTGAGTTTAATCAAAAGAATTGAATGGAATTGCAAGCAAAGTGAATTTCCCCAAATTTCTTCAAGCTTTCAAAAATGGAGGTCAAGAGAATTGAGAGGATTTTTGTGAGGATTGAAGTGTGATGGAATGAATTAGAGGGGATTAGGGTTTGATTTCGGGATGTTAGGAGACCTTAGAAAGTCTAAAAGAGGCATAGGATCTAATTAAATTATGAATTAACCATTTATGAAGCTGACTAGATCACTGAACACAGTGCTTCACGGAAGGCCTATAGTGGTCATCTATAAGTTCATGGTCAATTAACCTGTCCGTGTGGATTCACTTGGCCTCGACTTCGGCTTGAACGCTCAGGGGACTTTCTGGATCACTTCATGAGGGGCTTCACAGACCGTGTAGCTGTACACAGATCGTGTACTGGTCCGTGTAGAATCACTTGGTCCAGTGTCTAGCCCTAAACCTTGGCCAACTCTCTGGATCACTTCACGGGACCCCTCACAGGCCGTGATGGATTACACGGATTGTGAGATGGTCCATCTGACCGCACTTGGTCCATGGCTTGGCCCCCAAACCCTAGGAGCTCACTGGACAATTGCACAAGCATCCCCACTGACCATGTACCACCAAACGGTTCGTTGTCCAACCCTTAGCCTCCATTCCAGAACTTTTTCCCAGCGTCCTTCCAATTACGGGCAGTGTCACTGCAGGGGCCATAACTTTCACATACAAACTCTGAATTAAGTGAAACTAATTGCGTTGCGAAGATAACTCAGAGATCTTCGATTTGATATATGGAAGTCCACACAATTAATCCCTTACAAAAAGATATTACTTTTCAAAATCCACTACCCAATTGGCCTTACAACTTCACCAAATAATCCTTTTTGAATTCGTCTACTTAAATACAACCCATGGCAACCAAAATTCCACCATATCAAGTTTAATACTAACCTTGTCCAACCATTACAACGTTTGAAATTTTTTGGGTCATTACAGTTTATAAATAATCCTCGAAGTCTAACATGTCGCATCAAGTAGAGTTTTATTCATGGGTGTGTTGTGCACCATACCTATGAGTGAGAGGATATGGTGACATTTTTGGAATTATCTCACTTCATTATACCTTATGTCATGCTATGAACCATTTCATAAGATTCTCTCATTTTGATGGTGTTCTTTTAACCCTTTCAGAAGATTCCTCCACAAAGAGCTCCCCTACCTAAAGAGGCCCCAATTAATGAGAACGAGTTCCCTCAAAAGCCTATGGTGGATCCTATTACTCATGATGAGTTTAGGACTGTTGTTGTCATGCTTGCTAAAGTGGTGACCAATCAGGTTAGGGAGACCAATCCTCCTCCTTATGCTCCCACTCCGACTGCTAGAGTAAGAGATTTCACCTAGATAAATCCTCCAAAATTCAATGGTTCAAAAGTTTAGAAGGATGTCCAAGACTGCATTGATGAACTCTCTAAAGTGTTGACTATGATAAGGGTGACTTCAGAAGAGAAAGTTGAACTAGATGCTTATCAGTTGAAAAACGTGGCTCAAGTATGGTGTACTTAATGGTTAATAGAGGGGTTTTATGATTATGAGGTTTGTTGGGAAGAGTTTAAGTTTGCTTTTCTGGACTATTTCTTCCCTCTTGAGCTTAAAGAGGCTAAGATGAAAAAATTTATCAACCTCAAGCACGGTGGTATGAGTGTGAGGGAATATGCCCTCAGGTTCACAAAGCTCTCAAAACATTCTCCTACTCTAGTGGCTGACCCCGTGCAAACATACCCAAGTTTATTTCTGGGGTCTCTGATTTGGTTGTGAAGGAGTGTCGTACAACTATTCTTATTCGATATATGGATATTTCTAGGATTATGACTTATGCTGAATAGATTAAGGAGAGAAACTCAAGGAGAGTTGGGTGGATCATTCTAAGAGGGCTCGGTATGATGGTGGGTCCTAAAACTCTAGGAGTGGTGGTGATTTTAATCTTTTTCAGCTAGGCCAATGTTCTAATTAAAAGGTTATTGATGCTAGAGTGCCTCCTCAAAGTGAACAGGTCGGAGGTGGACCATTACAACCTCAGTGTGGTAGGTGTAGGAAGAATCACTTCAGTATATGCTTGAGGGGTCCAAGTGCTTGTTTTGGATGAGGTGATAAGTGCCACAAATTTGTTGACTGACCCAAGGTTCCTAAGAAGGACAAACAAAAATATCAGCAAGGAGGTTCTCCTAGGAACAACAGGTTCTATGCCTTGCTTGCTCGACAGGAGTTGGAAGAGACTCCGGATGTAGTGACTGGTATGTTAAAAGTTTTTGATTAGATGCTTATTCTTTGCTTCACACAGGGGAAAATTTATTTCTTGTGATTCCCCTTTTAACCATTAAGCTTGGTGTCAGTCCTAAAATTTTGAGGGAGCCTTTATCAGTTTTTACTCCCACGGCAGAGTCTATTGTTTCTCAAAGGGTCTATTAGGTTGTCCTATCTCTTCCTTGCACAAAGTCCTTCCTCGCGGTCTTATGGAACTTGAGATATCTGATTTTGATGTTACTCTCGGAGTGGATTGGTCGCCGAAAGGAAGGTGGAGATTTTCTCCCAAGGGGGAGACGGTATGCTTCGGTATAAAAGTTGATTGTGTGTGTTGGATATTTATGGTCTTAGAGCAGTGATCATGAGTGTAGCTCATAAATCTTATTATTATACACACCGGATATCCTCCAGGACATATGAAAATTTGAAAGAAGTGGATTCATGATTTTGGTCAATTGTGTCTTTAAAAGGTGTTGGAGTGAAGAGGAACTTGACTTGTGAAGGAGTTCTGATTGAAATTTTAGGATAGACAATTGAAGTGACTTCATAAAAAGGATGTGGCCTCGGTTAAAGGTTCTTTGGAGAAATCAACATGTGGAGAACGCTACATGAGAAATAGAATTAGACATGAAGGAGCGATATCCCCATTTTTTCCAATCTACTCAACCCTAAGGTACTAGGTTCTTGTTATTCAAAATGGTCCTAAATCTTTCAATTCTTGAGTCTAATGACATGACATGCATACATGCACACAAAAGTGATTTAAAGGTGTTTTTAATGTCTTGTTAATGATTTGACATGAGAATTAATGACTTGAATATTTTTTCAAGAAATGGTCATTGCATTTTGTTTACTTGTTAATATGTTTCTTGTTTAAATCTAGGCTTTCAAGCCTTGCTCTAGCCCATTCGAGGATGAATGTTCCCAAGGGGAAGATGATGTAACAATAAATGTTTTTTAGAACCTTGTGGAACTGATTAGAATATTATTAGAACTTATTTTGATTGGCTAATGATCTTCATGAGTCTCTCTTGAATGGTCGTATTCAAACAAATCGCATTGGTTAAGTTTTACATGATGTCTTGTGGAACTACTGACTTTAAATGATCATAAATATTAGAAAAAGTGGAACTGTAAGGTCCATAAAATATCAAATTGAATCTCTTTGAGTTATGTTTCCAATGCATTTAATTTCATTTGATTCGGAGTTTGGATGAAGAAGTTATGGCCTTTTTAGTGGGACTGTCTGCATAGGGATCCTTTTCTAGAAATTTGACTAAGGCACACTCCCATGGTGACCTTCACCGACCGTGTTCCACTTCATGGTGCGTGAAGTGTTCTGTGTGACCTCCTACAAGGCGTGGTAAGGTGTTTCAGTATGGCCTTGACCCAAGGGTTGGTTCTAAGTATGAAATTACCATTCCAAAAGATTGCATTATGTTAACGAGGGGCCAAATGGCCCGTGGAGCCTTGGATGACTCGTGTGGCTGGTGCTTGTGTAAGAATTGACTAGTTTATGACAAAGGCAAGACACACAGACTATTGGAAGGTCCACGAGCCATCACACAGCCCGTGAAGGTGGTCGTCAAAGTGTGGGTATGGAAATTTTTCTAAGTATGGAATCTTACATGAACCATTGAAAGGGTCATGTTTAACTGGTAATATCTCTTTGAAAATGATGAACTGGGTGGCGCATTACATATCAAATTGAATATTTTTGAATTATATTTCCAACAAACCTAGTTTGACTCAATTCTCACTTTGGAGTAAGAAGTTATATCCATTTTGTTAAGGACTGCCTATGCTGAGTTAGTGAGCCTCACGACTCGTGAAGAGGCTCCCGACCCGTGAAGCTGCCATGAGAGCTTCGGGTTAAAGTTGCAAGTCACATTTTATTGAGGTATTTTTAATAATTTGACCCATATCCAAGGTCATTTATGACCTTTAAACCTATCCAATGCCCCAAAATCAGATATTTATTCATTCACCTTCATTCAATTCAAATTCTCTCAACACTTGGAATTATTTTTAAACACTCTCTTCTCAAGGCTCCCTTCCAAGTAACGGTTGAGGATTGAAATTGGAATTCAAGGGAGTCTTCTTCGTCAATCCCTTTTCTCTCTAAAGCTTCTTGATTATCAAGGTATGTGGGAATTTATTCATGGCTCCTTTCAACCATGAAGTCCCAAAATTATTTTCTTCAATTTAATTTATAATATTATGCTTATTTTGAATTTGGGTCTTTTAAATTAGAGTTGATTTAATTAAATTGAAGTATGTACTGTACTAATTACATGATTTTAAAGTGATTTAAGTTCAATTATCATGATTTACATTGAGATTATGAAGATTAAATTATGCATATCCCTTTAATTCTTCAATTCATGCATGAGTAGTATGAATTATGATTTTAATTGTTGATTTCATTATGATTTAATTATGAATCTATTTTATTATGATGATTTTAATGTATATCTCCATTAATCATGTTATTCATTAATCATTCATATCATTTGCATTCATGAGTATAGTTTTTATGAAGTTTTTGATGTGGGCTAAGTCCCAAAGATATTTATGACTATGTTTTCAAGCTAAGAATGGGTATGACTAAGTTGTGATCACACTATGTCGATGATTTGGATCTTTGAGCAAATATGGGTGTTTACACCAATATGATTGATATGAATGGAGCTACTCCTATGCATGAAAGTATGACATGAAAACAATATTTGGCTCTTTAGCCCAATGAGATGTGATTACGAAGTATGTTTGACTTTTTAGTCACGTATGCATGAAAGTAAAGAAAAGGGTTTTGGATTTTAGGCCCATTTATGCATTGTTATGGTTTCAAAGTATTTATCCTCTTTTCAAAAGCATATATATGTATATGTATTTTTGTGCGATGATGACTTATCACCGAATTGGATCAGAGTAGTAAGTAGGTTATCGCCAAGGATCCCACTCCATTCTCTCAATCATGTGCCAAACATAGGTTCATGTTATATTTTTGAAATGGGTGGTATTCCTGTAAGGTATGATCATAGTATGTTATGGAAATCCCTTCCGAAATAAGTGTTGTTAACGTAAGGCAAGGAGAATGATATGATATGGAAATCCTTTCCAAAATGGGTGGTATTCCTGTAAGGTGAGGTTATTTCTCTGAAATGGGTGGTGTTCGCGTAAGGAGGAGTAAGGTCTACCTTTGGCAAGTAGATTACCCTTTCTTCCGGTTTAGGGTGAACATTGGGATTCTAAGTTATAGCTCACTTGGTCTTACGTGTCGGTTAAGGTCACATCCCCGCTATGACTATGATATTATCGCATTCATGCATCATGGATTTTGTGGCATATTGACATAACATCTTCTCTTGTTTATATACTTCTTTATATATGTGTGCCCTTGCCTTCTAACATCGTTTTATAGTATTTCATATTCATATGTATTGTATGCCCACATACTTAGTGCATTATATATACTAACCCATACTCTTTATCTACATAATCTAACCATATAGGGACCAGAGATGACATCTATCCACCTTTTGACGGTTGATTTGGATCTTGGTATATCATTAGTGGTGAGTCCTATGTTCTAAGGACAACATCCACCCACTACCTACCTTTATATATGTTGTTACTCCTTTACTTTGAGGGTGAGCTCGGGACATGTCTTGGCCTCCGCTCTATTCTAGATTAGAGACATTGTTGGACATCACAAAGACTCCCGTATGATTATGATATGTGATTACTTGAGATGTTTTGGATATAAATTATGTATGGAGGAGATAATTATGTTTATGCTATTATGATATGTTTAATAAGGATGTGCTTATGTGGAAACTCCTAAGTCCCTTCTTGCCCCCATAGCTTGAGTCATGCTTACCCTCCCCTTAGAATATATTTGTTATGTGATTCATGCAAATCCCTTTCCTCATAGCATCGCCATAGCTTGAGTCCAAAGCCCGGAAGTCCAGTAGAATTATGTATATCTTGTTAAATTACGCACTTTTGAACCAATGATGTGTAAATTGATGCTAAGATGGATTGTTTGAGGACTCTCAGGTTCTCATTCGCCATGTCACATCTAGGCCCTACTCTCGGATCGTGACATCAATAGTATTTGGAGATTTTTAATAGGCTAGACAATTGATACATAGCAGGCAACCATATACCAATAAAAATAGAATTGTCAGTGTACTATTTGTCAAGTATCACTTTTAGGTTCACAACACACATGGGATCATGTCCCTCATCTGCTCCTATAATTTGTTAAATCAGCAAAACTTTTCATGGATTTTAAAATAATCAAAACTTCATAATATCATTTTCCCCATTTTTGATGATAATAAAACCATGACGTTGTTCAGTAGTCTAGAATACTTACTTGTTCCCCCTATCAAAAAATTCTCCGTACAAGCCTTATGTGTTAGTTTCCCCTGACATTAGTTCCCCCTATCACTAACAATTGTTCCGATTTTGAAAGTATATCATTTTTAATCTTTTGACATCATAAAAACTAATAGTAAACCAAGAACTAATGCAATATAAAAATGGTAAAGGCACAGTTAATTGGCAACACATGCTTAATTGATAGAATTAAACATAACAAAAGATAGAAACAAAAGAATAGCATTTCATTTAAATTTGATAATTATTCAGCTATTATAACTAAAATGCAAAAGAGAAACATGCATTAAAGAAAAGAAAAAAATCTAGGATGAGGAAGAAGGTTTATGGGTAAGGGATTGGACAATTTGGGTATGATAGGCAATTGATTCCATATGGTGCTTTAGCAACTTTTTTTTAAGATCCGCTAGTTCAACAAAAATTCTTACATTTTGAGCCTTCAATTCCATCATCTCATCTTAACTTGGTCCCTCAGTCTATGCTTGAACCATCTTAGACTTTAGTAAGGTAATCTCTGCATCTTTTTAACTTAGATGATTAGTCATATTCTTAACCTCTTTTTTCACCCGCTTTTGTTCAGCAAGTAGTTCAATATCCTGGTCAAATGAACTAACTTCCCTTCTACACATTAACATTCCACAAGAGTGCATGAAGAGAAGGTTTCTTTTACAATATCTTTTACTCCTGCTTCTAGAGGAATCCCAAAGTATTGAAATACTTTGGTCAGAAAATATCCATACCCCAAACCATGTTTACATCCTTGACAGTCAATATTTGCACATACGCTCCAAAATGATTGTTGGAAGATTTATTGCTTAAAATTTGCTCAAGTTTTCCATTACAAAAAGATTAGTAGTAGATAATTTTGTTCTTTTCTTTGATATGGTAAGGATGACTTTGTTCACAAATTAAAAAAATGATATCCTCCATTCAAAATTTACTTTTGAATACCAATAGTGTTGAGCTTTGGCATTTTCCCACAAAGTGTTTGGAACAGGTATTTCTAGCTCTGTACATGATTCCTACAAAAGGGGCTTTCAGAATCTTTCCCAACATTTGTGATATGTAATCTTATTTTAACAACCTTAGTGGTCAGACTACCATTATCTTCACAAATTGCACTACAATAGAATTCCCTCACTTGTGGTTTATGTAGAATTGCAACATAACAAAAAAACAAGTGTGTCAAGGATTAAAGTTCCACTGCATCATCTAGGTCACCCATCCTAAGTTTAGGCATCACATCGGGATCAAAGATCCTTCCAAAAGAAAATTTTATGTTTTCAACACCTCCTATATTTTTTCTCTTGATAGTTTTATCTCATCCTTCTCTCTCTGTCTTTTTGAACTAGGTCCCTTGTATGATATGGGTACTGGTTTTTCAGCTTCCCATTCTCTTACTTTCTTGACAACCCTCTCACGACACACTCTGACCTTTCTTTTGTTTACTAGTAAAACATCACTTGGTGGTTTGTTCTCACTAGCATCTTGAGATAAATCATCCACATCGGGACCAGGTTG
>JBCEWC010003120.1:0-31464 GCA_038996855.1 Solanum aculeatissimum | reverse complement strand
AAACCATTTGGATGACAAATGTGACCATTTAAAAAGCTGGTCAATTTTGGAGAAATTGATTAAGTTGACCATGAGATAAAATCAATACGAATTGGTCACAAATTGCTAACAAAAAATGACTTGAACTATTAAAAATATTAACATAAAAAAACGTGAATTTTTAGAAGTGTTGGGCCAAAATTGGGTGTCAACACCAACATTTCTAGAATAATGCAAAAATTCTTTAAATTAGATCTATTCCGTACTCAATTGAGCACAACATGAGTTTCGTAATACAAGATGATGTGCTTTTCTCACAATTGACTATAGAGAAAACCTTCACAACTTGTATCGGACAAGATAAAAGTTCTATAAACTGGTATCTTGCGAAACTAGATCATAATTAAAAATATAACACGTATTACATTTCGTGATACAAGATGATATATTTTTTTTAATAATAATATGTCTAGTATTACATTTAGTTATTAAAATATCATACTGTTGCAAATAATAAAAGAGATTATTGATTAGAGGCTAAATCAAGGGAGATTTATGAATTATTAATTATAAAGTTCATTTAAAAGATAATGTATAAATTAGAATCAATATTAAAATGTTTGACTCTCATACTTAGTTTTTCTATGCTTTAACTCTCTCGTACTTGAGACATGTTTGGCACGAAGAAAAGTATTTTTTGGAAAAAAATATTTTTGAATTAAAAGTTTCAGAAAGTTAAAAAATTTATTATTTATTCTTCTCTTCAATACGTAAATAAGAAATATTGTTTTAAAATAATTTGCATATAATCTAGATATATATTTTCAGGGAGTTAAGGGTGGGAATAGGGATGATAGAAATGGGACTCTGGGCTTAGAGGGGATCGTAAAGATGATGTGTGTTAAAAATGAAGATGATAGATGTCATTTTTGTGTTTTTTTTTCAAGAAAGTCATTTTTCTAGAGAAGAAATATTTTTTAAAAACTTTAACCAATCGAACATGAAAAAATTGAATTGAGTACATAAGGATGTGATAGTCTAAGAACCGTAAGGTCTCAAGTTCAAATCTGAGCAAAAATAAAAATACTAGGTGATTTCTCCCATCAATACCTCTTGTTGCGGGTAAAAGATAACAGAGATCACGTAGGATTAATTGAGACGATATAATACCTCGTAAAATTAATTAAGATAAAAATTGGATCAACCACAAACACAATTTTATTCTTGTTAAAATGGTTTCGAGGGTATTTTGGTCATTTAAAAGATACAAAAATTAATTAAGGGTTTTAGGGTTTACAGATTGCTTCCAATTGGGGAAGAAGACGAAGGAGGAGGCTGAAAAGGGAAGTTTTCAGTTGAAAGTAGCCATGAAAGGAGGAGGAAGGAAGAATTTGAAAAGGGCTATTGAGGAAGACAATTTCACACTTGAACAAGGTCAAAGTATTATGCAGGTTGTGGACCTTCGAGGTTCCAACCTTATTCAAGTATGAATTAAAAATTCATTGTAATTTCTTCTTATTTTCTTGGTTATCTGTTTATAATTCATTTTTTTGATCTGGGTATGAGCTTTCCGGTCTCAAGATTCAAGTTTTCCTATTATAAATTCGTGTTCCTTCTTTAGTATTTGTGTTACAGTGTATTATTTTGATTTGGGGTTTGAGACTTTTGGCCTAGATTTTGAATATATACTACTGTAAGTTTGAGGTCATTCTTTGGTATCTGTTTAAGAGTTCATTCTTTTATATCTGGTTTTGAGCTTTCTGGGCTTGTTTTACATACTAGATTTTGGATATGCTTACTCGAGCCGAGGTAATGTTAATGTCTGCGTACACTCTACCTCCCCAGACCCCACTGGTGTGATTTCACTAGGTATATTGTTGTTGTTACTTGAGCTGAGGGTCTATTGGAAACCATTTTTCCATCTTCACAAAGGTAGGGGTAAGGCTTTGTATACCCCATTCTCCCCGGACCACAAGTGAGACTACACTGGCTATGTTGTTATTGAGCTTTCCGGTCTCAAGATTCAGTTTTTCCTCTGGTATATTCATGTTCTTTCTTTAAAACAGCGTTACAGTGCATTATTTTGATTTGCGTTTGAAATTTCTGGTCTAGAATTTCAATATGTTATACTGTAGGTTCATGTTCATTCTTTGGCATCCGTTTAAGAACTCATTTTTTTTAATCTGGGTATGAGCTTTCCTGTCTTAATATTCACTTTTTCCTATTGTAAAATTCATGTTTTTTCTTTAGTATCTGCTTTACAATGCATTATTTTGGTTTGGCTTTGTGCCATTTTGTCTCAAATTTCAGTTTTTTGTAAGTTCGCGTTCATTCTTTGACATCTGTTTAGGATTTCATGTTTTTTTAAATTCTGGGTATAAGCTTCTTGATCTCGAAGTTCAACTTTTTCTTATTGTGAAGGTAATGGATGCTAAAGGTGAAAATTCATTAGCAATATTTCCAGCTAAATTCCAGAAGAGCATGTGGATAAAACGAGGTTTGAACATGTAATCCTCTAGAATTTGGGAATTTATTCATCTAGCTGTTGATTTAGTGATGCTCTTTTTTGTCATTAAATATGTGTGGATGATGTGAAGTGGTTTTCTCTCAATTCACTATTTTTTCTTTTTTTCAACTAAATAAATAGGCAACTTTGTTGTGGTTGATGAGAGCGGTCGAGAGGAAGCTGTTGAATCAGGCAGAAAAGTGGGGTGTGTTGTTACGAAAGTACTCTATTATGAACAAGTTCGCGTGCTTCAGAAGTCTGCAGAATGGTGAGAACCTAATATTCAAAGAACTGTTTTGTCCACCCTTCGTTTTTGGTTTAATATTTGCTGTTTGAATCAGAATGAAATGGTCTTATTAATACAGTCTCTTCTAAAAATGACTTCAAAGAGCTGCTCCTGAGAGTCCTATGTATAACATGTTGTGTCGAGTAGAGTCTTATTCATGAGTGTGAAGCTATCCATATCTACGAATACGAGACTATGAGGCATTTTAGAAAATGTCTCAATTCTTTCATGATTTTATTGTGTAAGGTTTTTCCACTTGTCTCAATAAAGTGACACGCTAAGGTTTTTCCCTCGAATGCTTATTCTTTGCAATTGTTTAATCCCACCTTCTGATCACGTATTGATAATTGATTGAGCTCGGGGTTTATCGGAAACAACCTCTCTACCGCACAAAGGTAGGGATAAGGTTTGCAAGCACCACCTTCCCGAGACTTCACTTGTGGGATCACTATGTTGTTCTTGATCATTGATGTTTGGACAGGGGGAAAACCTCAGATTTTGCTGATTTGAAGCAATGTTCTGTTTCTTCGATAGACTTTGTACTTCACAGAAATATGGGTGGTAGAATCCAATTAATTTTGAATGTGTATGTTCACGTCCACCATTGTGGGTGATTTAGACCTTTTCTTCACCAAGCCATTCAGTTCGTTATGTCATAGCAGTTGTCATTCGGATTACAACATAAAGACTCCTGGGAATACTAGTCCTCTGTGTATATTATTGCCCTGTAAAAGCTATCGGCACATTTCTTTTTCCCCCTCCGCACAGGAAAAGAGTCAACGACCATTCTTGACAGTCCCTAGTTTTGATATATGCAAAAGAGTCTGGTTTTGGAGACGATGTGCTCTTTTGGAAGGTCGTAGTACTGCAATACTGCTTACTGTTCTTGTTCCCCCTACTCAACAGCCCAAAAAGCTGAAGAGAACTAACTATTTTCAAATAACTTAATGCTCCGTTAACTTTCTTATGCAGGCCAGAGATCTTCAAATCTGTAGCAGTAGAGAGCTCAAAGCAAGATCTAGTGTCACAAGTCGAAGAGAATGAAGGTTCAAGTGGTGATGATGGACTTCCTCCATTAGAAGCCAATACAAACAGATTAAATCCTTTTCAGCTGGAGGCGGAGACTGAATCTGACTCAGATACTGATTCTTGATCATGGCACTATAACTGGTACCTTCTTTTTGTGGATACAACAACTAATGGTAAAACAATTGTTGTGTCTAAAGGCTATTTAAATTTTGGAATCTCTAAGAAGATTAATGACTTTGATATAGTTGATATGCCAAGCAATTTGTAAATTCCTTTTGATTTTTGCAATGTTTGGTTTCTAATACCTTTCTATGCTGTGTATGATCTGTTGTGAACTTCATCTTGCAAATAATGTGCAATCTGCTACTCATCCATATCTCTGACTATTAGGGTTGGCGTTTTTCAGTTTGAAATCAACTCGTGATGTAATGTGCATAAGCGCATAGATAAGACTGCTCAATAGTCAACTTCATGTGCATCCATTTGCCCATGAAGAAGAAAGGTGAAAACATTTGTGGTTATTGTTGCATGAATTCTTCGATAGTCTTGTAATGCAGGGCGTACAATTATGTCATCTTATTCAAGTTTGTAAAGTTGAAGGGGAGTCTTAGAGTAACTGGTAAAGTTACTGCCATGTGATCAGGAGGTCACGATTTCAAACCTTGGAAACAACCTCTGGCAGAAACGCAAAGTAAGACTGCCTACAATAGGCCCTCGTGGTCAGGCTCTTCCTTGAATCCTATGCATAGCGGAAACTTTAGTGTATTGGGCTTGCCGTTTTATTCAAGTTGGTCATTTTCTGCAAACTCAAGGTCATACATCAAGGAAGATGGTAAGCTCTTTATAGAATGAAAACTTCATCCTTGGAACGATGTGTTGGGTCATGTAAAACATATTGGTTCTTTGATCACATCTGGAACTAGACACTTCTGTGACACATGGAGCTGAACCAGAGATGAAAATGATATCATCTAAATCACATAGGAAGAAGAAACCAAAAATGAAACCATACACAAATATTACAGCACCAGCTGCTAATGACCTGCCAATGAAACCAGGTCTAGCACTTTGTGCTGCTGATGATCCAGATTGTAGCATATTTAGTTTGAGCTTGGAATATAACCAACATGGAGAGTGGTGACAGAAGTCGCGGAGCATGGGGGATGGCTGATAGCTTCATCCAGCTGCTCGTGGATGCATGGTCCGTCCAATGTAGGAATAATTTGTAGAAAATGACAATACTGGAGGTTCGGCTATGGTTTGCTTACCACTTACCACATTTGAAAAGAGGCTACAGACTGTGGTTGTCGCTAAACTGAGGCAAGTTCATATTTGTTAGCCAAGCTACTGTGATCCGTAAACTCAAATCCCATATCATCACCTGGTAAATCAAAAGCCAACACTCTTTGGTCCAAAAACAATCTATTGAAGAGTAAGACTACTCTAACTCATGATGATTCTGATGTAAAAGCTAGCTTAAATGCATACCTGTGTCTGTGTATGAACTGCATTTCACCATTTCCTCTATTCAGTTTTCTTTGAAACCTCATAATTCTCCAAGTACTCCACCAGAATCACATTCCAACTCCTGAGTCCTCAGGAGCTTTTCTCTGAGAAAAAATATGCTCTCTACAGTAAGCATCGACATGGAGGGGCAAATCATGGAGAACTGATTCAGAAGTGTCAAACACTGAACAAGCATTGAGAACTTGGTGCTTCCAAACTAAATTTGCAATCCTGCAAGAATCAATCTTGGAACAGTAATTATTCAAATCAGTTCATCCATTGTCATACCAATAATACTATTAGTGCGCTTTAACAGGGATAATGTACATAGAAGTACCCTACAAATCATGCAGACCTTTTCCTATATCTTACCCATTTCATGCAAAGCTTTCCTCTATATTGGTTTTGAGATGGTGAGAGAATTTGCGGCTGTTCAAGGTTCTTTTCTCAACAAGTGATGAAGGAGAAAAAGGTGCAGCCATGCTGTTATCTTAGTTTAATGCTAAATCACTTCAGTATAAGATGGCTAAAGTTTCCATCTCAGCTAAATTGGAATCAGAATAACAGCAAACATTAGTAACACAACAGCGTGAAAAGACTGATTTCAGGGTCAATACGAAACTGCAATATCTATTTGTCCAAAGCCTGTACTGAAATTACAATAATACTCCATAGTACATCTAACAATAGAGATTCTACTGTACACATTGATAACATATGAAAAATGACAGATTTAAAATGGTCAGCACTATCCAATAAGCAATATGCATCACCTTCCAGCTTTGGCTTCTCCACTCTTTGTTTCCAACTTTGTCTTTTCTATCTTGGGTAGAGAAGACAATCTTAGCTTTTTCTGTAACACCCATTACGATGTTCACTTTCAGATATTTGAAATGATAAATCAAACAATAACTCAGAACGAGGGAGAACAAGGAAGCTCCCCAAAATGAAACTGATAAACCAAATTCCAGTGACAACTGCAGTTGTGATGTCTCGTGGAAGTTACATGAAGAGATTTCAGCTCTTGGCATTACATGATCATGAAAATAGAGATTATTTTTTAAGATTCTCTCTTAGTGACGGAACTAGCAAAAGCTTTCTACCAGCACATTTTACCATCTGCTCACCCTCAGATTGGGTAGAAGCAGACCTAGTATACATCATTGTAGTGGATGCCAGTACATCATCTCCAAATCCGCATGCTCTGAAAAAGGGCCTAGGGGAATATATGGTAAAAAAAAGTTACAAGCATAGAAGCTTCAACATAACAGCAGGGAAGTTTTCTTTATTATACATGTAGGACAATTTATCAGATGAAAAGCTCTAACATGGAAGAATGTCTATTAAGAATTTTAATCAATTCACTCTTGAGCTAAATAGTTTTAGTTTATAGTTTCAAGGATCAAGTTTGACCAGCTTTTAAGCCAATCCAAACACTCCATTCTAGTGGTTGCTTGGATGAGTCAAAGACAAAAGCATCTTATTTCAGCAATACAAATTTTGGGGAAAAGAACAAACAAAAACTCCCAACAAGTAAATTTTTATTGCTTGAAAAATAATGAACTCACTTCTGTTGATCAGAACAGAGGGCTGCTATGTCATATATGTCTCTGTTCACAAGAATCCTGCCAGCAAATTGAGCTTCATGAACATCGAGCAAGAAGGTCAAAAGGAGAACTCGTGTAAGCATTATACATCTACAAAATCTAGCTTGTAAACAGCAAATAAACTTCAATAACTACGGTTAGGATGAAGATAGAGATTTTTTTTTCTTCTTTGGGTGGGTAGTGAAAGAGGGGGTTAATGTTCCAACACGAAATTTCAAAACATTATATGTAAAGAGCTTATAGGTTGTATCAGCCTCTGTCTACATGTGCCTAGAAGAATATAATGAAAAGAAGACAACATGGGAACCTTAGTATCCTTTGAACTATCTTCCTGCCAATACCTCTTCTTCGTAGTGAAGGGATGACCTGCAAATTACTGAAGCACAATCACATGAATACTCCATAGATTATAAATATCCCATGGTATCGGATTATATATACAAAAAGAGGTAAATGGGAAATTTTAGATAAATCCCACATGAAAAAGATAGTGTTCAATCAAGAATCTCAAATGTACTTAATTGTTGCTGCTTTTGCAGTGAAACTTGAGACATTTTATGGTACTATAAGTACAGAACATCGTGCATGTATGTTACACTCCCTCGAAATTTTACCTTCTTTCCTTTTTGAGCCTTACCATTTATCTCAGTGGGTATATTGTTGTTGCTGTTGTTGGGCCTTACCATTTATTGAGATCTAAACATAATACAACATATACCAAAGATACGTCTCAGTACATCAGCAATCTAATTGCATTGACAAGGAGCAAATTTTAATGTAGACTCAGCCACACATTCTTCAAACGTTCCTAAAAATGCTCTAATTTCCGTACTAGATATATAATATCAACATCCAAATTAGTTGAAATCCCCTATTCAGTCCTCGTCACTCCTCAGCTAATACTGACAGTTGCCCTCCCATGAACAAGTTCAATCAAACTGTAGCAACTCTCGTCCCTTTTACTGGGGTGTGTTTGCTTTTCAGTAATATGCAACTATATTGCTAAATAAAACAATGCAAAATTGAACAAAAATGACAAAAAACGTGGATAGGGGCAAACTATTGACGCGGGGACATTTCTAGATCAAACTATTAACTGTCATAATTTTTTGGTTGGATTTCGCATAGTTCAAGAACATCATTGACCATTTTTTCGATAAAACAATCATATTCCACATAAAGATATTCTTTTTATTAAACTACAATCAAAGAATTCATCCAATTCATGCACCCCAAAGTGCGACCTAGAGGTTAATGAAGTAGTTAAAAGTCATGAAGTCTCACATTCAAATCCTAGTAATCCTAGATAAAAACACTAGGTGATTATTCTCATCCGTCACATAGTTACTCGAGGTGGGGTGGCAAGTATCCCATAGAATTATTCCAGGTGTGTGAAAGCTTCATCAAAAATAAAATAAAATCAACCAACTTACATGAAAAGAAAAGAAAACAAAATTGTATATGAACTTCTAAATTTTACCATAACATCATAGATTGCAGCAGTCAACCCTGAATCAGAAACAGCACGTCCAAAACCAACTAGTTCTCCATTTCCCGGCGTCACAGGCATCACCTTTCCAATCCAATCTCCACCAATACCCGCTAAACCCAACCTGGACACCCGACCCGGCGCCAAATCGGGTACAAACTCGGGTCTTGTAAACACCGAAACGACGACGTAGCTATGACGTAAAGCTTTCCTGAGCTTGTCGATATCCACCGGCTCAACCCTACCTTCTGAGTTCAGTTTCGGAAAACGGTGGCAGGAATAGTTGCATGAGGAATAGAGGTCTCTAAGGTGAATTGGATTTACGTCGTTAGGGATTGTGGAGATGAATACTGGCGGCGGCGGCGGTCTCATCTGAGAAACTGTTGACGGAGTGAAGCGGCGGAATTTGGAGGGAAGATGACCGCCGTGCACGGTGGCTGCAACTGCCATTTTTTTTTGTTTTTTTTTATCTTCCTTTTTTACCCTTTTATCTATTTTGGCTTTTGGATAATTTCAACTAGCTACCCTGAAATTTAGGTAAACTATACTTTACTCCCTCTAGTCTTTACATCATCCAAAATCTCCTCCTTTTTTTAAATAATATTCATTTTCAATGTTTAGAGCAAATTATCCTTATCATTTATGACTTATTAATTCTTGTGTCAACTTAATAGTGGATAATTATTATTGGACAGAGAATAACTTTTTCTTGCATCAAAGACCCTCGTTAACAAGTTTGTCAACAATTAAGTCCTTCATCACTTAAGTATGACCATTTATTTCTTTAATTTGTCTCCACAAACATGATAATTTAAAAAGCTTAATAAAAAAGTGTTTGGAAATGCTTACCACTCCCATCCCTTTTAGGTGGCACTTTTTACTCTTTTATCAATCCCTATTAAGTGCACGTGTACTTACTTTAATCGTGTTGTCAATTGAACATTTTATACTCATTATAGTTTTTTAAAAAGTACTTACCACTCTACCACAACCCTTGGTGGTGGTCTAAGGATAGTTCAATACTACTTCCGTCTTATATATTAGATCATCATTTTTCATATATATATAAAGAAATTACAATTTAAATTTTTTTAATAAATAAATATGAATATTTTTAAAAAGTCAATTATAAAAATGATATAAACAAGAGTCTCTTTCCTTAAACCCTTCCTTCACAGCTACACTGAGAACACCGACTCCCAAACAAATAGCTATCTTCCCCAATCCTACTGGTGAGTTTCTCTAAAATTTTTCATTTTTCCCAATTATCATTTTTTTTTTATATATATATATATGTAATCTTTGTTCTATTCTTTATCTCAATGTTTAGCAATTACTCATGTTCCCTTAAATCTAGTACTACTAATGATTTACTAGGGTGAATTTGCCAAAAGGGGGTCTTGTAATTTTGCTTTGTTCTTCATTTTGTTGCAGCTTTACTTGTTTGCAATGGTATTCCACAAGACCAATATTTTTCTTTTAGGTTTAATATAACTAAAGTTTTCTGTCTTTTTTGGAGTTTCATACCTGAACAATCAAGTGCCTGAGTTTACTATGTGAACTATCACTTACTATTTATCAAAACATAATTTTTTTTTATCTATTGTTCCTTTTTCTTAACTGAAACGAGTTGTATTTTGATAAATAGTTGGTGGTAATTGGGATAGGAAATTCGTGCATATGATAGTTTAAGTATAAAACTCGAAAAATTGGAATACTTTGAGGATGAAGTTAATTTCTCATATGGTTGGTCAACTATGATTATATTTTAATAAAGTCACTTTCTTTGCTAAAGAAAATTGGAATAAAAAATAAAGTTCACTTTTTTAGATAACAACTGTAGTTTAGTGACTATATGAGAAATCAGTCCTATGATGATGATATTTGGGACTGAAGTGTAGTTATTCTTGTTGTATGTTTGACTGGTCCATATAGGTTATACTAAATAATTGGAACAAAGGTTTACATTAGTTAGTGATTTGTTGTCAGCAGGGTTAAATGTGAGTTTTGGAGAACAATAATTTGTGGTAATAAGCAAATTATTTTGTATTGCAACATTTGTTTAAAAAGAGGAGACAAAAAGTAGAGGATCGTATTAGGACACCAACAAGTTTGGGTTTGAGTATAGTAGATTAGCTTTGGTTTTTGATTGGAGTTAGTTCCCTAAATTTAGATGTTTCTTTATATGTGATGGTATCCCCGGACCCCACTTGTGGGATTCCACTGGGTATGTTGTTGTTTGTTTATATGTGATGGTGGTAGGTAGCAGGTACCTCGTGAAATTAATTGAGGTGCGTGCAAGCTGGCTCAAACACCACAATTATAAAAAATATTTAGATGTTACTTTGTTTAATAGACTAGGCATATTATGTGGTATTGGAATGACTATATATAATTAGAGCAGCCTAAAAGTAGAGGATTCATATGAGGACCCCAATAGTTTGGAATTGAGGCGAAGTTGATTGGTTTTATTTTTTATTAGAGTTATTTCCCTAATTTAGATATTCTCATGCTCAATCTACATGTTTTCTTACTGTATCTTCTCGAATTTCATCAGATTTTAATTCTAACCGGGAATTGTTTTGCATGCCAGGCTAGCTATCAATGGCATCTCAGGTGATAAGAGAATGGGTCGGATTTCAGCAGTTCCCTTCGGCCACTCAATCAAAGTTACTTGAATCAATAAGAAAATTGAAGCAGGAGGTTAGAGTCTGTCTCGTTACTTGATAGGCTAATTTCTCTCTGTCTTTTCTGGAGTGAACAGTTGAATCTATGTTTTTAATTTCTAGTTCAGATGAGACTTATGCACAGTTATTTGTCTGACGTGTAGATTATCCTTCTGCAATTGAAATTTAATGTTTTTCAATTACTTTTATACTCCTATTCCATTGCTGTAGAGTGTAAGTACATTGACAGTCCTAGTAATGGGGAAAGGCGGTGTTGGAAAATCTTCAACTGTTAACTCAATTTTAGGGGAAAGAGCAGTTGCTGTCAGTGCGTTTCAGGTACATATTGCTACATAATTTAGTTGAAAATGAAACCTTAGACACTTTATTGCGGTCTAGGACATCGAATCAAGATTTCTTGTTTTTCAGTCAGAAACTCCAAGACCAGTGATGGTTTCACGTTCATGGGCAGAATTTAAATTGAACATTATCGACACCCCTGGGCTGGTTGAAGGAGGATATGTCAATGACCAGGCTCTTGATCTCATAAAAAGGCAAGTGTTTACATGCTGAAATATTTCGGATCATTTCTTGCTTCAGTAGGAGGGTAGATGTTTAATCCTTTGACTAACTGACCACCTTCTCTCTCACTAACGATGTACTTTTGGTAATTGGCTCCAAACAGGTTCCTCTTGAACAAGACAATTGATGTTTTGCTCTATGTGGATCGTCTTGATTCATATAGAGTGGACAATCTGGATAGGCAGATTTTGAAGGCCATAACGGATAGTTTCGGCAAGGAAATATGGCATAGAGGACTTGTGGTCCTCACACATGCTCAGGTCTCCCCTCCTGATGGATTGAGTTATGACGAGTTCACTTTGAGAAGATCAGAGGCGCTTTTGAAAATTGTCCGCCTGGGAGCTCGAATTAGGAAACAAGAGGCTAAGGTGGGTCACAATGACTTACTTTCTTCCTTGCTTGAAGCAGATTTTCAGGGTTCTTGCAATCTTGTTCCACTTTCCTGAGTCAAAATTTTCTTTGGCAAAACACAATTTGCATTTGGTATCTACCTTTCATTTTTGTGCTAAATTGAATTCTGTTTATAAAAGAACAGCTGGAGTTTATCTAGTCAGGTTAAAGGGGTTGATACATGGATACTGGAGCCTCTGTTGAGTTCCCTTCACTCAAAGATGCCTATTCCTGGCACCCATATTAGGATAATCTCACTTCATTTCACTCCACTTCTTTTCTGTACCAATTGAGCTGGCATAACCCAATTGAACACAAGTAAGATCGAGAGAGGAATTGTCTATTTAAAATGTTTACTTATCAGTTAATGGTGCTACGGCAGTTGAGCAGCTATGCAGATTATCCAGATCTTATCCCATCTTTTTGTTCATGTTTCATTTAGTTTTGCTACATGGTATCTTCTGAACTCATCACGTCTCCACCTCTGCACACTGTGTTCCTATTATGTGTGTGGTATCCTCCTTCAGTTTGATCCTAAAAGTATTTTAATCACCCATAAAAGACCCCGTGTATGTGCGTGCGCGTCTGTGATGGGTGATGGATCATAAGTATTGTTTTTTCCCGCCAAGAATAGCACCTTGGTCTCTATACTGGATTGTTAAACACTCTGGAAAAGTGTAATGTGCATACCCTAGTTTAAGTTTTGACTTTCAGTGGGTTGTTTTGAGTTAGCTATATATTATATACTTGCAGTTGCAAAGGTAACTTGAACTTCAGTTTCAGAAGCCACCAGAGAAACCATGATAGTGGTGAAAAGCTGTCTTTAACCTTCTTTTTCTGTGTCTGTATGAGCGAGCGAGAGGATGTAGTAGAGCAGTCAGCTGGCAAATATGCCATCTTGCTTAGCACCCTACTTGGAACAATTTTTATATGTTTCTTTTTGTTTTGTTTTGTTTTGTTTTTTCATGATGCTTTTTATAGAAGCATCCTTCATAACTGTTCTTTTTTACTTATTTGTCGTTGGTTTTAGGCTTCTTCAATTCCTGTTGTTTGCGTTGAGAACAGTGGGAGATGTAACAAGAATGAACTTGACGAAAAGGTTAGATATAAGTGGCATTATCTTGTTAAGTTTTTGTAATATATTATGCTTCTTGACATGGTCTGCATGGGTCAACAGATTCTTCCAAATGGAACTGCTTGGCTACCCAATTTACTCCAAACTATAACTGAAGTTGTCACAAGTGAAAGCAAGGGTATCTTGGTTGATCAAATATTGATTGAAGGACCAAATCCCAACAATAAGGGCAAATTACTGATTCCTCTTATCGCTACTTTCCAGGTGAGCTTTCCGTCTGAAGTTGTCTACATTGCACTAGTAGACACGCGATTATTCTATTGACCACAGCTAACATTCCCTCCTCCCCCCAACTTTGAATCTCTGGCAGTATTTCTTTGTTGTGAAAAGGATCCAGAAGTGGATCAAGAACGATATTGCGAGAGAGAGCAGACCTTCATGGGCATAAGCAAACCCATCGGGATGAGCCTCGTTAATCCAACTAACTTAATTTCCCTTCTGGTTCTCTGTAGTACTTCAAAATTTCCCTTGCCATCAGTTCTAAATACATTTTTGGTCATGTCGTAGCGACTTATGCGTTTTTGTTAATATTGTAGCAGTTGTAGTCAGCTGTATTAGTTGTATGCATCAACTGAATTTCTGTTTCTTTTGTTGAGGCTAGCTTTATCCTTTGCAAACATTTTTTGCTCGAGTTATTGCAGTGTCCACTTTTATCTAGTTTCTCAACCTGGTACCTTTCACTTTGCGTTCATGATATCTACATTCAATTTTGTCGTGTGCAAATGTATATATTATATGTATTATAAAGCATACACTCTCTGTAACAACAATAATATACCCAGTGGAATCTCACAAGTATGGATCTGGAGAGGGTAGAATGTAGGTAGATCTTACCACTAACTCAAAGGTAGAGAGACTGTTGCCTGGGAACTCACGTCTCAAAAACCCATAAGCAGAAAAGGAAAATGAAAAGAAAAGCAAATAGAAAGGACAATTAATAACGAAAAACATGTGATAGTGTGTAAATACAATAAAAAATAAAAAATTCAACATATATGTGACGACTAATGACAACACAGGATATAAGAACACGACTAATCCTATTACCTTACTATACCCCAAGATCAAACATCAACCTAACCTATTAGTCTGCTACTCTAGCTCGCGACCTCCACTCCGTTCTATCTAAGGTCATGTCCTCGGTGAGATCCAGTTTCGCCATATCTTATCTGATCACCTCCCCCAGTACTTCTTCGGTCTACCTCTATTACTCTGTATAACTCCTAAATCCAACCTCTCGCACCTCCTAACAGGTGTATCAGTGCTTCTTCTCTGCACATGTCCAAAACATACACTCTCTCGTGTACATAATTTCCAACTACATGGCCCAAAGAAGTGTTCCCTGGTAAGATTTTTTTTCATTCCCAATTCTTTTTACCAAATGGGATTCTGAAGAATAATATAAGCATTTATGACAACAATTAATGATAGGAGTGGTAACTCGCACGGGATAAAACCCCTACTCCTATATAATAACTCGCAAATTACACAGAAGAGGCAACTTGCATTGGGCAAGTCCGATCCAACAAGCTCAATAATAAATTTTTAATTTTATTTATTATTTTTAATATATTAAAAATTATTATTATTAATAATTTTATTTATTATTTTTAATATATTAAAAATGGTTGTGTGCGCCATTTTAACAACTTTTTGGCCCCAATTTCTTCATATAAATACTTTGGAAACTTCCCTCTTCTTCTCCAACTTGATTTCTTCCACCTGAAAAATCCCCGGAAAAAATGGGTACTCGCGGCGGCAGCGGCGGCGGCGGCGGCGGAAACGCCATAGTAGCCTACCGTCCTGCAACTGGAAGAGTCATCACCAATACACGCGCTGACGGCACTACGTATATTCTCCAAAAAGTAATCGGAACTTCCAGTTTCAATTTCGTCTACAAAGCTTGTTACTACACAAGCCAAAGCAGAACCGACGGCAGTCTCCTCCCTACCGATTATGCCACCATCAAGTACCTCCGACCGGGACAGGAAGTCGTTCGGACCAAAATGGCGTCAGAGGCGCTCCGGAATTCGAACATTATTAACGTTGAGAAATGGTGTATTCGTCAATTCAGAGCAGGATTCCTTGTCGCACTGCCTTATATGTCTGAAGGATCGCTTCGTTACATTCTGTCAACTCGATTTCACTATGGATTACCGGAGGATTGTATTGCTATTGCTCTTAAACAAGCGCTTCTGGGTTTGTTTGATCTTCATAATTGGGGTCGGCCTCATAGATGTTTCAGTGCTGGGAATATCTATGTTAACTTCAAATCGCCCCCTGATTCGAATGTGGAAATCAAATTGGGATTTGCATCAACGATTTACGAATCGGATCTTGATACTCCTGTAGTTGTTGAACATGGACCAAATCATGAAGTAAATCTTGGCCTTCAAGGAAATTCTGGGCCTGGTGGACCTTCGGTACAGTTTCAATAATTAATACAGTTCTTTTGTTGAAATTCAGTTGATATATAAGATTGTATATTCTGCAAATGTGATCATAATCAGCCAATGTTCATGTTGTAATTTCCAACAGGTTCCATCACTAGACTTGATATCAGAATGGGCGTCGGCACCGGAGGTATACTATGCAAAATATTATGATTCTGATAATGACAATCTGAATCCAGCTCAATCACCTCTATTTGAAGATGATTATGACTACACTGCTAAATCTGATATCTGGCTAATTGGGATAGCAGCACTGGAATTAGCCTACGGAAATTTAAGAATAAACCATCGGAAAGAATTGGATGCATTGATCAAGAAGATAAAGAGGTCAAGGCAATTGCCAGATAAGTTGGAACATCTGCTTGAGGAGATTAATGTAAAAGAAGAAAAAGGGAAAATGAAGAAAGTTGTGGGATATATCAAGGACAAGCTTAAGGTAGTGAAATATAAGAGAGTAAAGAAGTTTTCGGAGGATTTTGAGGAGTTGGTGATGGATTGTCTTTCTAGCAAACCATCAAAGAGGCCATCAGTTCAGAATCTACTGCAGAGACCCTTTTTTCGGTATGCTAAGGACTTGAAATGCTTTCAACGTCGCGTCTTGCATGCTAAGAGTCCAATGCCCTATTGTTGATAGTATAGATCATGTAAATACATTGTCCATTCATAGTATTGGTTGCTAGCTAGATTCACTGTTATACTGTCAAGGCTAAGTAGTAGTAAATTCATGAAAGATGGAAATGTCATACTGTAGTATTCATGTTTAGACATTTTATTGCTGAAAAGGGAATTACATTTCTAGCTTCTTCTTGTTCTGTTGGTTCTGTTAGATACTCTGTAAACTTCCCTCCCCTTCATAATTCTACTTTCAAGAGAGAAAAAAAACTCGTCGGAAAAAATGGGTGCACACCGTGTGTGTGTGTCCCCCGTGATGTTTCAGCGATAGAGACACTATCATGTTTTTCATTATTAATTGTTTTTTCGATTTTCTTTTCTTCTCCATTTCTCTTTTTATGGGTTTTTGAGACGAGGGTATCCAGGAAACAACCTCTCTACGTTTGAGGTAGTGGTAAGGTCTGCGTATATTCTACCCTTCTCATACCTCATTGTGGATTTCACTGAATATGTTGTTGTAAGGTAGGAATGTATGATAGTCAAATAAATATCGATATAGATATATTACATAGTTATTTATATAATAGTGATACACAATTATAAGTCATTTATATAGTATCAATACATTACATTACATACCTATTTATATAATGTTGATACACATTTGTATACAATTTACACAATATCGATACACATTTACATACTATTTATATAATATTGATACATGCTTATACATAATTTATACAATGTCGATATATTATATAACTATTTATACAATATTGATACACGTTTATACAAATATATACATATATGATACATGAAAAAAATACACAATTTTATATATATATATATATATATATATATATATATATATAAAGCCACAACAGAATAAAAATAATTTTTTTAATAAAAAATAACACAAACCAAAAAATACATGAAAAGTTTTTTTTGATTTTTTTTTATATATAAGAAACCACAGTAAAATATAATAAATAATATTTTTAAAAACGCTGAAAAAAAGAGAATAAAAAAAGATAAAATATCAACTTGGGCTGATTTGAGCAAAAATGATCTAATGACCCTGGGTTGATTTGAGCTATCTTAAGCGCATGTCCTTCATGGGTAGGGTTGTGTATTGGTTGGTTCGATTCGATTTATCGATTTTAAAATATGCTAAACCGATAAGAAACCAATAAAATAATTTTTATCAATTTTCGATTTTAAGTCCTTAACGGTTCGATTTTCAGTTTACCCGATAAGAATGATAATGAAAATTTGTATTAATAAAAAACAGATAGAGTACGAAGACTATGTTTACAAACTTGCAAAAAATATAATTAGTTAATTACAAACTAAAATATTAAAGTGAATAACTAATCAATTAATTACTGTAAAGATTAAAATAGGTAAAATATTATTATTATTAAATTATTAATATTTACTATTTACGAAGTGGTAAAATAGTAAATTATTATAATCTTATTGGGTTATCGGTTTATCCAATAATCAAATAGTAAAAACTGATATCAAATCGATAACTCAATAATCTTTTTTTAAGAAATCATTAAAAACCTGATAATCCAATAACAATAAACCAATAACGTTTTTATCAGTTCGATTTATTGATCGATTCGATTTTTACACACCCGTATTCATGGTTACGTTTTGTAATTAAAAAAAGTATGGGCTATTTTTTTGATTTTCCCTTTATTTTTTAGTCAATTTCCTTGCATTTGGGCCTGGTATAAAATCCAAAAGGTCAGTCATTCCATCGAACAAACCCTCGTGCTTCAGCTAAACTCCGATCCATTTCTGCAATCGCCGTCGATCTCCGTCGTGTAATCTCGCCAAACAATGTTTCGTCATGGTTCTCGATTCCTCGCCAGAGCCACCACGATGAGGTGGCGCCGTCCATTTGCAACCGATCTGCAGGTGGAGCAGGTTGCAGGTTCCAGCTTCGCGGAAGCTTGGAAGAAAGCAATTCCCAATGTGGAACCACCGAAAACTCCATCTGCGTTCATGGCTTCTAGACCGGCTACTCCATCGTCGATCCCGTCTAAGCTCACTGTCAACTTTGTCCTTCCTTACTCGTCTGAACTATCTGGTAAAGAGGTAATATGTATATTCAACTCTTCCATTTGAATACTCTCATTTATGATATGTGATAGGCGTCCGCACCGTCGGAGCTGTAAGAATCCTTAAGAATGACGGTAAAGCATCTAATTTTCGATTTGAATTCGGATTTTGAGTTATGGATTTATAGAATTTAGTGATTTGAAAATTACATCTTACACGATTTGTTAGGATTACAATATGTCGAAAGTGTTTGAAAAGTTTGTAGTGAAAAAAAGAGCTGTTTGGCTTTCCATGGAATAAAGGGAGTATAATACTCCATCTGGATTCAACGGATTTGTATTTCATGAAGCTATGCACAAAAATATTATTTTGCATGCTTAAATTTACATGGATTCCAACTCCATTGTTGATGTTGAAACAAGAGAGGTTTGGAAAGAGATTCAATGCCGTCTTCACAGCCTTGAGGTCCTCAACTCCCAAGAAGATTGAAGCTGTGGAGTTCTAGTGATTTCTGGCCTGTAGGTTTGATTGGGAGCATCTACAATATTACCTCATAGATATCAACAGAGAGACTCAAAAAGGTGGTGTACTGGTGTACAAGATGGTTAATAATGCACAATGGATTTAGAAGGGGAAGGCAAATTATGGATGTTGCACTAATAGGTAATAGCCCAGACACAAGACAATAAGGGAACACCAGGAGTCCTTATTAAGTTAGAAATTGAGAAGACTATGATCATGTTAATTTGAGTGTTATTACCAATATGTTTAAGGAAATGGGATTTGATGGTATATAGATTAGCTGGGTGAATTTTTATGTGCTCTATAATCATAAATGGAATTTTTGAAGCAATCTTTTTGTTTAAAGAGGCTTGAAACAAGATCCCAATTTCCTCTTTCTGTTCATTTTAGTGATGGAAAGTTTCAGCAGAATGTTGAGAGTGGACAAAATAAAGGGATGGTTACGGGGATTCAGTGTAACAAACAACTAATGTAGTATAAGAGTCTCTCACCTTTAGTATGTGGATGATACCCTTGTCCTTTGTGATGATGTATAAGATCAATTAAGTCATTTGAACTTTGAAGTTGATTCTAGTGGTTTCTGAAGCAAACTATGGTCTTCATATTATATGGAAGAGAAACCTGTTATCACTTATCGGTCAATAAGGTGCCAAACAATGCTAGTTGGTTGGATTTCTCAGTTTTCTGATACTTTGCTTATTGTAAATTTGGGTCTTCTTTTGGTTCTAGACACAAAGTTGAAGGGATATAGCGGAGGGAGTTGGAAAGATATGAAAAACAGCTTGGAAGCTGGAAGAAATCATACATACATATTCTTTGGGGGAAGATTAGTAGTTAACTCTTAGCAATGTGCTGGATTCTGTACTAACTCATGTGGTTTCCTTTGCCAGCCAAGATTGAGAAAAATAATTAATAATGTGAGAAGAGATTTCTTATGGCAAGGTGTGCTCACCCAAAGGGTAGCAACTGCGGGTTTCCCTTGTCATTAAAAAAAAAACTTGGTCAAATGGAACACACTCATTAAGAATTAGAAAAATTAAGGATTGGATATCAAAGATATCTAAGGGTTTATCAATGAATTGTCTATGGGGATTCAATTATGAAAAAAGGCCTGGTAGACAAATGTACAAGAATAAACAACAACATGCCCAGTAAAATCCCATAAGTGGGGTCTGAGGAGAGTAAAATGTACGCAGACCTTACCACTACATAGAGGTAGAGAGGCACAAATGTACAAGAATTTTAAAAAAAGAATTAAAACGCAAACTTTAAAGGTTCACACACTCAAATTTGGGTGAATTACTAACATTCTGCCTTGTTGGCACTAGGTGTCCATGAGACATACCCATGCCAAGTTGAATTGTCTAATTTGTCACTGGGTTTAAGTATCTAACTGACAGTTGGGACCAAATTTGAGGGTCTTTCTATCTAGTTGGCCAAAAAATAAGCTCAGTGTGAGTTTCTGTCCATTTAGTTGGTCAAAAATAAAGCACTCTCCTAGCTCCCAGAAGCTTGTCTACTTGGCTAGATGTGATACTAGTTCACACAAATTTGGGCTCAGTTCTTAAGTTTGTGAAATGTTGGTACAAGTCTACATTGATTATTTAAGTCCACATATGTGGATTTAAATAAAGATCTAAGTTTATTTTTGGATTGAACACTTAATTTGGACTTTACAAATTAAATAAATTCATTTTATTAGTTTTAGGCTCATTGTCTGCCTCATTTAGAGGATCGAGCTCATGCCACTTATCTAATGTCATGACATTCCAATGAAGTCACACGCCAATAAAATAATGCAATGTGTGCAAGTGATGCGGCATGACAAGTCAACATAAAGATTAATCAAAGGTCGCCAAACGTTTAGATAACACGATTCATCCCATCAAATATAATCTTATCACATTGCATTTGTGATAGGTTTGATGACTCATGTGAACCAATCAAATTGAAGAAAAAAGGATTGTATTCTTTTTGGCTGCTTTACAGGTTTTTGCACAGTTAACTTCATGTTAATTTCATGTTTGAAGCAACTCTATCTTTAGTTGTAACCATTGCATCTACTTGATGCCTTTTTCTAATGCAATTTAATTACTTCACCAAAAAAAAAGGATTGTATTCGTTACAAACTCCTTTGTCTTACTACTATAAATAAGGTCTCCGTAAGACCAAGAATACATCAAGCAAGCTGATGAAAGCCACGTAAGTTCCTGATAAAAACATGCCTTTTGATCAAACTCAACAACGAAGTTATAGCCAAGATATCCCTTCATGATTAAGCCAAGAGCCTTTGAATCTTTGTTCTTGAGTATAAGAGTCGAAGAATGTCATTTGTAGATCTAGTGACATTCGAGGAATCATAACTTGTATCACCTCTTTATATTGTTCTCCCATGGATAGGAATATCTCCTAAGATTAGCTATCCCTCCATTTATATGAGATAATTAATCTCACCATTTTAGTACAAATGGTGAAATACATAATTTTGGGACTAATTAATGCCTCTAACCAAATGCGAGATAAAATATGCATTTTATCCCAATATTATTATTCCTTATCCCCATACTAAACAACCTCTAACTGTCTCTTGCCAAGTCATAAGGAGGATACACTTGTATACTTCTCCGCCAAGCTTCAAGAAGAGAGTGCTTTGTATATTTCTCCCTTAAAAGCTTGAATGAGGGACATGATATCTACTTTTGTGCCATCTCACATCAAAGCTTGAAATATGGAACACTTTACAACTTCTTGGTGAATGTTTGAAGGATGGGGTGTTGTATGTTTACCTTCGTCAAGCCTTGTTAATGCACTTTATTGCCAAGTTGCAATCCAAGGTTGTTCCACTTAATGGGTGGGACATTTGACGTATTTCTTTGCTAATTCTTGATTAATGTGATGCTCACATACTTTTCCACCAAATCTTGAAGGATCAAATGCCTTGTGTACTCCTTTGTTGAGTTCGCTAGAAGAGATGGGAAACTCTTCCCACATTCACATGTAAGCATCAAAAGGACAAAAAGGAAAAAGAAATTTATCCCTTCGGGCATGCCAAAATTTATTGTTAGACCACAATTCTATACATTCAAGACAGGAAATGGTTACAACTACAATATTTAGTATTATATACAAACGATACGGGCTACAATCTCTAGGATGTCACTAGATCTACAAATGAGATCTCTTTTGATTTTCCCAACGAACGTCAATTCAAGGGCTCTTAGCTTATTATGGGAGGGACGAAATTTGCCCCAAACTAGGATTTAAGATTAACTTTCATGTACAGAAGATTCAAAAACGCCTGTTTTGAAATCTTGACTTGAACTATGTTGGATTTATCATTGACTATGATTACGGTTGTAGAAGAAGATTTTGAATGCTTTTCTTTAGAGCTCCTCTAGCTTTCCTTTAGCTTGCTTGATGTATTTTCAAAATTTTTTGGCCTTATGAAGACTCCTAGTTATAGTTGCACAGGATGGTAGTTCGTGATGAATTCTTCAATTTGATTGTTTTGGCTCGAGTCATCAAATCTATTACAAAAGCTATGTGATAGCGTTGTATTTTATTGGTTGAACTATGTTATTTGTACACTTTGCCACCTTTGATTGGTCTTTATGTTGACTTGACATGCCACATCATTTGAGCATGTATTATTGTTTCATTGGCGTATGATTTGACTTGGTTGTCATGTTGTTGAATACATGGCATGAGTATGGATGTCCTAATGAAGTATGTCTTGGACTTGAAACTAATAAAATTGACTAATTTAATTTGTAAAGTCAAATAAACTACTCAACCCAAATGAAGCTAGATGTATGTTTAATTCATGTAATCAAACTTAAAAAATAACACAATTTTTTTTTAAGTGCTTACAATGAGATGGATGATTACTTGTGTACCATGAAAGCTAGAACCACTTGTGGTGGCAATCTGAAAGAGTATGAGATCCTTGCGTATTGATTTAAAAAAAGATCCATGCAGCTATAGTTTTGGAGAAAACTAGTTTCAAAGTTGGTGATGGTAGGAAGGTCTTATTGAGCATGAGCCTTTGAAGTAATGATTTCAAGATCGTTTCAGATAGGTCTTGTTAACTGAAGTTTTTTGGGAAGATTGTAGAACAAATGAAGACAAGTTCCTATGGAGATAAGATAATACATAACAAAAGCTGTTGTACAGTTAATTCATGCTACAGGATACTGACAAGCGAAGATCAATAAATTAGATCATTTTATCGGAAGCAATACAGTAGACAAAAGTGCCTTACAAGGTAAGGTGGCTTGTTTCCTTGGATTTTTGCTAAGGAAGCTTGCTTAACATGGAATAACCTTCAACAACAACAACATACCTAGTGAAATCCCACTAAGAAGACATTTTCTGCTGTACGATGTTACTTATGTGAAGAACAACCAGAAACTCAATCATTTGTTTCTACGCTGTCAAGTAACATACCAGCTATGCCACCTTTTTCCCATATTTTTATGCCCTTGTTGGGCAATGCCTGACACTGCTGCAGACATTTTAAGATGTTACATAAAACGAGTCTTTTCATTGTTATCTAACAATGGATTTAAACTATAAGATACAATAAAATTTAAGTAACAATCAAAATAAACACTGTATCAAACTAACAATACAATACGATATGATGGGTAACAACCATCCAGACAAGGTGTAAATAATTCAAAGTGCAACAATTTTAGCAGTTTAAGCTTTTAAATTGGTGACCACACAACAAACAAAACTACTCTTACTAGTTCGATATTTATAATTTTTGTTTCGGGAGCCATTCTAAAATTTAAAGCAGGTCAAGTGGGACAATAGGAGTACCCACTCTTGATGCTGTTCTAAAACTGTTCTCTAAGCGATCAATTGGATCAAAGGAAGTTTTTGTGGCAGTGATAGTGAATCAAATCTTAAGCTTCATGACGGTTTTCTAAATTGAAGCCTTTTGCATCATACAGCCTGTTTGGATTGGCTTATTTTAAGTGCTTTAAAGGTAAAATAGCTTTGAAGCACTTTTGAAGTATTTGGGTAAAATAAAAAAGTGCCTTTTTTAAAACCAAAAAGACAAAAAAAGCCAAAAGCTTAAAGCCCATCCAAACAGGCTCTTATTCTTGCTATAAGTATTCCCTCCGTCCCAAAATAAGTGTCACTTTAGCAATAAAAATTTGTCCCAAGATAAGTGTCTCCTTAGGAATTCAAGACAAAAATTAGCACGTTTTTCCAAGTAGACCCTTCTACTTAAAAACTACTTATTAATCGTGCTCAATTCTCAAGAAACATCTAATAAATAGAGGTAACTTGGTAAACTGTACCTTCTATTTATTAATTTTCTTAATGAGTATGAAATTAGCTAAAGTGACACTTATTTTGGGACGGAGGGAGTAGTTATTTCATGCAGAAATCCTTGTGATGTCTTCTTTTCTAGAAGTGAATTAGTTTACAGCTTTTGTTGTGGGAAAAAAAACTAATAATATGCTCTTCCATTTGTATATTGAAATTTGGTTTTGCTTGGTTTAACAGATCACTTTATGCTATAAGGCAATAATGCAATAACCTTAATATAGTAGTTCAATTGGTATTGAATTTCACAAGAGTCTGATATGTATGGAGTCTTGCTGCCTTTTGACAAAACTTTGTCGTTATTAAAATTTGGGCTAATTTCCAAGGGTGCTCCCGAAATTGTTGATATACTTCAGTTTCTGACTGTAGTCTCATTAAGTTTAGCATTGTATGCTGAATATCAATAAACCAGAGGAACATTTTTTTAGCTCAATGTTCCAACAGATGTCAAATTATGTGGGAATACTTGTGTGAGGTTTAATCGTGTGCTTATGATGAATGTGCATCTATGGCTCTGAAAATCTGATTCAAGCTTTGATCAATTTCCCCTTTTGCATTTATATCCAGGTTGACATGGTTATAATCCCTGCAACGACAGGACAGATGGGTGTTTTACCTGGGCATGTAGCAACAATTGCTGAGCTGAAGCCTGGTGTCTTATCGGTTCACGAGGGCAACGATGTGAACAAGTACTTTGTGAGTGGTGGATTTGCATTTGTTCATGCAAATTCTTTTGCGGATATAATTGCAATTGAAGCTGTACCACTTGATCGCATCGATCTCAATTTGGTTCAAAAGGGCCTCGCTGAGTTCACTCAGAAGCTAAGCACTGCATCAACTGATGTAGAAAAAGCTGAAGCTCAGATTGGAGTTGATGTACACAGCGCCCTTAATGCTGCCCTCACTGGTTAAGCAAACAGCAAGACAATCTTTGTCCTTGGTGAACCTTCTTTTTCCTTTGTTTCTGATTGATAAACTTCTTCATCCTTTTTGCATAAGGCGATGATGATGATGTTTCTGTTTTAAGTCCTGCATTATTTGAATAAATGCTTTGGACAAGGTTTCTTTACATGTCTTTGCTACCATATAAGCTTTACGCTAAACTGCAGTAATGAGAATAGATTGTTCCAAAAGAACTATGCAGTAGTCTCATGCTCCCTAATTTTTAGCTTGGGGTGTACTTTTTATGTTGCTTCCAGTTCTCACTTTGCGTCTCCTGTAATAGTTGTTACAGTGCTTTACGTTGCCCTTGGATTATTACATACATTTAATATCTGTTTATATAAAACCCAGCATCACTTGAATCATTGCCTTGAAGCTTTTCTTTTACAGTATATAGTTATATACCTTTCGTGGGCTTGAGAAAGGAAAAAACATTTTAGCTCGACTTGATGTTACTTTTAGCAAATTTTGCCTAGAATAATAGAACACATGATGCTGTTGTCAAAAATTAGCAATTAGCAGGATTGCCTACGTCCAATGTGAACTTGAAGGTCAAAAGAGGCCTTTGTTTTCTGATTTCGTTTTCTTTTTCTATTAATGTTATCACCAATTATAAGTCTCTTATCGTTGAGTAAAGCACCAAATCTCAGTGAATTAACAGTTGATTAAACCTCAATTTAATATTGCTATTACATTTTCCCTGCTGTCCTCTAGATTTAGAATCATTTTCCTTTTCTCTTTTTCCTCCCTGTGAAAGTGGATTTATTAAGACAACCAAAACTCACAAATTTTAAAAGACGAGGAAGGATATGGGATCGTTTCTGTGACCCCCCCCAAAAAAAAAAAAAGATCCTCAGAAATAAATATACTTCTAACATACATTCCAATCCTGCAGTTGATCTCATTTTTGATTCAAAAGTCGATACATTTCCTTGACTAAGATATTATTGTTATGGATTGTTCGATATTGAATAAATGAGCATTTTCTGTAAATGGAGTTCATAATCTAGAGTGTTCATACAAATATTTCTTGTATCTAAACTTTCCATTACATGTAAACACAAGTATTCTCTAGGAGGTTATGCCAAGAATTGTTATATTTGTTCTTTGAATAGGAAACATGACAAAGAAAAAGAAGATTAAGCAACTTTAACAATACAGAGGTTAGAGAGCTGGAATTTAAAGAGATGCTAATAAAGATTTTATTTTCAATAGTTTCAAACGCTTGAAGGAGCGTAGCATTATTCAAAAGAAATTGATAGGAAGCCTTTTCTCTCTCCGATAACTTCAGTCGGTATCTGTGCACCCAAACTATATGAAAGTTAGAGGTCTGTAGGGTTGCTTAAGATGTTACAGTGTGAACTTTCTGGTGTACACATCAAATGGCTCATTGGCAGTCAACTGGGGCTCCTGCAACCAAAAGGTAAACAACAATATATATACTTCAATCATAATTTTGAGTAATATGAACAGTTTTAACTTGAGTCGAGGGTCTATTAGAAAGTCTACGTACACTCTACCTTCCCTAGACTTCACTTTGTGGGATTACATTAGGTATATATTTCTTGGAAATATCTATTTCTAGTGATCAATTAACTTAGACATGATCCGTTTATACTGGAAGAACAATTTGGTATTAGTGAATATATTCTTAAGTTAAAGTTACCTGTCTCATCCCAATGCCAGAGTTTCCCCCATTAATTAGCATTGTGACCAGAGAACTGACGATGTTGCTTCCTAAATCACCATTAGAACTGCAGATGGATGACCTGATTGCATTCAGAATACTTCCATAAGTAGTTCCTTGTCCGCGCTCGATTGCTTGGATGAAAGAGAAGGTCATTGCACCAGTTGACATGACCTTGGCCAAACTCTGTCATCAACAAGTAAGTCATTTAGTTGCCTTTGCTTAGATCGATTTACACTACTTATTTCCATTTCAAGAAGATCTGAAACTTTCAATAGAAAACTGAATTTTACATCTGTGTCTGCTGATTTTTGATGATCATCACAACCACTGAAAGATATAGCCTCTCCTCCACTTGTTCCTTTCCATGCTCCTGATCGAGGACGATGGTCTTCCCACACGTATCGTCCAGTTCTGCATAAGTTCTATTTTTTCAGAAAGACGTTTGATAGCCTTGTTCATAAGAGTAAACATAAAACGACTGACATATTTTGGATAGGATTTGAGCATTAAGTAGAACAAGTAGAAGTGTCACATACCTGTCCATCCTACAAAAATATGGTAAATCTAGCATAGTACCACTGTGACAAGCATCTATAATGGCGTGAAGCTTAGCGCCACGAGGAAGAGGCCTAACAAGTGTTGCATTTAGTTCATCATCAACAATCATTCCTTGTGTTTTATAGTCCAAGGGGCAAAGTGTTTCATCATAACCATCAATTTCATCTAAAGTGTAGTTCTTTTGTTGTAAGCCATGACCAGAAAAATGAAACACCAGAGAATCCCCTGCTTGAACACCTTGCATAAGCCAGTAAATTGCCATTCTTATGTTATGCATTGTTGGAATTCTTTTTGGATCTCTTTCTTCTTCTGTAAGTGACAAAATGGAGATTATATAAGTTAGCACTAGTTAATGTAAGTCTTTTTTTTGAACTACATAAGAGTGAATATATATATCACAGGTAACACTCGGTGAGGGAAGCCATTCACTCGTTCACTCTTTAACACTCGTTTAGTAGACAACAAGTGGAGTGCATAAAACTTAACCCCTTTAGAGATAGAGAGATAGGGTGAGTACTACACGAGTCATGTCTACGAAGTGGGGTGACCTTATTTTGCTTGCTTCTGGAGAAGCTTCTAGCTCTAAATATTCGGAATTTTGTTATGACAAGACTATTGTTGACCTAGTGATAGCAAAGCTGAGCTGTATAAAGGGAAACAACTTTTATATCGCTGCCTACTTATTGCCTATCAACAGGTTAGTCAATATCAACAAAGAAATGACAACAGAATTTAGCATCTTCTTAAGAAGCATTTCACTTTCTTGGATAAAGTCACATAAAAGGCATTAAAGGACAAAGTAATGAAATTCTAAAGTAACTATAGGCATCTTAAATTGATTTTTAAACTGTGTTAATGGGACAACTCAATGAAATTCTAAAGTGAATTTTAAACATACCATATTCTGTATGCTGCATTAGATGCCTAGTTCAGACCAAATAGTGGAATGGGGGCATCAAAGAATCCACTAACAACAACAACATACCTAGTGGAATTTCACAAGTGGGGTCTGGAGAGGGTAAAAGTATACGCAGACCTTACCACTACCTCAGAGAGGTAGAGAGGCTGTTTCCGGAGAACCCACGTCTCAAAGAATCCACTAAGTTGGATAAAAAACTCTAAAAACACAAAAAAAAATTATTTTGCGTCTAGGATTTAAGTTATATGCGTTGACATTTATAACTTATTATGAAAATAAGATATCAAACACTATCTTGAACTTGAGATTGTGTACAAGGGTGGAGCTAGAAGTACAGATACGTCGTCGGCTGAACTAAGTGGCTTGTGTTCGAACAATGTGGAGTATATGTATTTGTGTTAAGAAATTCATTAAATATGTTACAAATGTCAAGTTTAGAACCCAATATTAACAATCAAAGAAGTCGTTCTAAAATTTAGAAAAGTTAAAATTCTTACTCCGTCTTTGACCCGTTGTCATATTTTGCAAAAAAGTAGTAATAAAAGAGAGTATTTTACCAGTGAGCATGAGAACAGAGTCTTGAGGAAACTTGAATCGATTGACAAGCAAGTAGTTCATACATTTAGCATCATTAATACATCCTTTGAGTTCATATTTAGTTTTTTTATATGTTATTCCAATAATCAAAGCCCTCTTCCGGCCAAAAGCCGGAGGGGGCTGAATCTTCTGTCCTGCCATGTCCGTGGGAGATACGCGGCCATGTGACAGAAGAAAAGAGTTGTTCTTGTAAGATAACAACCGGGCCCTCCTTCGAGTCTCAGTTGTGTCAGTTATCGCTGCGCTGCAGAATGCGCAGCGAATCGACTGAGCACCATGAGGGAGTTGTAAGATTGTGTGGCAATTAGTACACTCCACAAGCTTCACCATTTTTTTTCAAAAAAAAGAATGTTTTGTGGAAGAGAAGATGAGACAAAGGTCAAGATTCCCTATTTGGATCTCTGGTTTGGTTCAATTGGGGAGTAAGCTTCTATTTATAAGCATTTCTTTGAAGGGTTTAATTAAGTCCATCATAATTCAAGATTTGAAATTTATAAGTTCCGATAACGATCACAAGTTATTTTTATATTTCTTTTTTCCCATTTTATGTGATATTATTTGACTTGACATAATGTTTAAGAAAAAAAATGAAAACTTTTGAAGTTTGTGGTCTAAAATAATTTTTGATATTTGTGTAGTTATAAATCATTTATATTTCTGTTTGTAGTAAGATTACATTCTATTTAGGGCAGGCTAAAAAGAAAAAATGTCATATAAAATGTAACGGAGGGAGTAACAATAAAAGGTTTGCATTTAAATATTTATACATATTTAATTGTTTTGTTATTATATATTATATATATGATCTAAGCAAAAGTTATTGTGTTCATGTGGATTCATGCCAACAATCTAAATTTGCCCTTGATTTATGATATGTTAGGAGAAATAACGTAACTGGACAAACATATGATATGTATTTACATTATATAACTATAGTTTGAAAAAATTACAATTTATAATTATTGTTAGAGTTTTGTTGCTATCTCCTCTCTTCCTCTTCTTATCAGATATACAATTACATATGTATACCAGTTGCATATATATAATTATTTTGACAGATATACATAATCAATTCGACAAATATACATATACAATTCTCCTTTCTCCCCTCTCTCGTTCGCCTCTCTCCTTCTCTTCAGGTCACATAGTCGAGGTTATGCCATGTAATTATATAAAATATAATTATTTGACGATATTAAATTTCAAACCTAGATTATTTATGAAAATTCTCCTTTATATTATATATTCATAAATAGTTGTTTTTTTTTCATTATCAGATTATCCAAAAAATACAATAGGTTAAACTCCTTTTAACATGTGGAATATGCAATATTAAAAATAAGATAAGTTATATATTATAAAAGATAAATATAATTACATAGTATAATTTTTTAATGCTGACGCTTAAGGCATGCAATATTTTAATGACATTAACTTTTTGAGTTGACAATTGGACAGAAAAAGTGATGATTCACTTGTCCCTTGTCTTAAATTAAAATATTGTGATATATAATTGAAACGATTCTCGTTAGACAATTTTTTTTAAGAAAAAGATTTTGTGTAAATGAATGAGAAAAGAGAAGTTATTAATAAAATAGTGAAGATTCGCGAAGTAGACAAAATCGTCTAGAAGAGATAGTATGGTAAAAATATAGTAAGCTCAAAAGGTTTTTACACATGTACTCCATAGACCATTTTAATTATTTTACACGTTATAAATTTTAATATATAGTTGGAAAATGAAAGTATAAGATTCTCTAGTCTATATGCCATATATTCCCCCTAGTAATCCACCATGAAATAAAGCACTGAATTGATGAACTATTTTAAAATATAGAAAAGTCAAAAATGAAGAAAGACAATAATTTACGCTTGAGCGGAAACAGTCTGCTGATAAGAAAATGGAGATAGATTTGACTTAGAGTAACTTTGAAAAATTTCTGGTTTACGAAGAAAGATAGTAAGGTTATTTTCGCTGAAGAGATCATCTTTGGCTTAAAAGAAGTAGGATTGAAAAGAAAATAACGATAGCATAATAGTAAAATGAACAAAGAAAAAAAAGTAACAAACAATTGTAAAAATTGAAGAAGAAAATAAGGATAGGAGCAGGAGCGGAGCTATCCTTGACCGAGGAGTGTCAAGCGATACTATTTCGTTGAAAAATTATATTGTATATATAGCTCTTGATTTGATTTAATAAATATAAATACAAATGTTGACACCTCTCAACACAAGTTGAAGGTTTAGTGTAGTGGTTCAGATGTTACAAAAATTGATTGAGTTTACTTATTTTCTACCCCAATAGTTACCTATATATTTTTTATTCTATAATTTGACACCTCTTGATGAAAATCTTTGCTCCTCCGCTGAATAGGAGGGGGTACAATTATCTTTTTTCATCAAGCCAAAGTAGGAGATTATGAAGTAACATTTAAATTGTGATTTATAATTTATGGATTTAAACTGTCTGTGAAAGCAATTATAAAATTACACTGAGAGACACTAAACTTAAAAAATTACAAAAAAAATAACTCTCGTTGTATAGACATGTATAGTCGGTGTATATTTGTGTATCATAAT
>JBCEWC010003119.1:0-31473 GCA_038996855.1 Solanum aculeatissimum | reverse complement strand
CTTCTTAAACCTTTAAATAATCATTTTTAGAAGAAAAATCAAAATAATAAATGAGGATAAATAAATCATACTTGTCAATGAAGATGATGACGACGACGACGATGACCGGAGGAGCGAAGAACCAAAAAAGAAGAAGGACAAGAAGAAGAAGTAGAAGAAAATAGAAAACCCTAACCCCTTTGTTTTGGAAACCTAATCGATGAAAGAAGGAGGAGAAAGGAGAAGTTGAAGGGCAAAAGTGAAGTGAAGAAGAATGAGTAAAGTGAAAAAGTTGATTTTGAAAAGGTTGTTGTCAGTGTTTTTTTAATTTTTTTTTTACTTATATAAGTTTCTTTTTTAAAACAAAAGTTGCTGAAGTTGTAAAAATATTCAGTTTGATCCCTCATTAACTTAATCATATTTAATTTTTAATTAGATATAACTTTGACCTTTCATGGTCAAAGTTGCAACCTTTTTTAATTTCAAAACTTAATAGGCACCTCTGCCTCAATTTTCACTACTAAGTGAAGGTTCAATGCAGAGCACACCTACATTATGCATAATAGTTTACCTTTAACTAAATTGGTGAAGAACTCTCTTATTTTAATACTAAAATGAGTGGGAAAATGTTGGTGTATATGCATTTTAATAGTAAAATAAAATATTAAGAGCATATGTTAATAAGTATAAATTATGGTAGAAATTGTTATGAGTTCTTGTAACTTATATGACCATTAGTTCTTGTAACTATTATGATCATTAGTGTCTTATAACTCATGTAACCACTAAGTCATCTTCTACCTCATTATGCCTTGTAACCTCAAAGGTATAATTCCTTTATTCATTTATCTACATTACTATCCACATTAATCCTATTCAAGACAAGGATGAATTCTCATCTATAAAGAATGATGTTTCTTCTTTTGTGAAGGAGAAATATGGAGAGAGAAAAATGTGAAGTGCGGATAAAATATTATAGTGTGTAGTGAAGTGTGCAATATTAAAAGGGAGAGTTGAGACAAAGAAAATATTTTAAGTCTTCAACTATATTCACTATATAAAAGAGAGTATTTATATGTTGAAAGAAGGTGTTTTGGTGTGAAGTTTTGGACTCTTCAACTAATCTGAGTTGTTTGAGTCATACAACGTTGTTGGGCTATTTTTAGAATTTAAATATCACTTTGTGTTCATGAAAAGAAGTATCACTTTATTCATAAAAAATGTAAGGTGAATTTTTTTTCTTCTTTACCTTTTCTCCACTTGAATTGAGCAAGTAAAAACATACTTTACCCTTACATCTCTTCTCTTCCATCTCTTAAAAAGAGTGATGTTAAAGCGGAATGATGTTCAGATTTCCTATCTTGATATCCACATTTTTTCAAGCTTTAACAAAAAACATGAATCTCTTTAAAATTATTGTGTATAAGCAGTGATACTTTATTTCCCTTAAGTAGTCATAGTTCAATTCTGAGACCACTACTGACTCTGGAGTATAGATTACCATTTTACTAAGAAGAGGTTCAATGTAGAGCACACCTTCATTATGCATAATAGTCCACCTTTAACTAAATTGGTGAACTCTCTTATTTTAATATAAAATGAGTGGGAGAATGTTGGTATTTTATTATTAAAATAAAATACTTAAGTGCGTATGTTAGTGGGTATAAATTGTGGCAAAAATGATTATTTGTTCTTATTACTTATATGACCATTAGTTCTTGCAACTCTTATGGTCATTAGTTTCTTGTAACTTATTTGACCATTAGTATCTTATAACTCATGTAACCACTAAACCATGTTCTACCTCATTATGTCTTGTAACTCGTGTAACCTTCAAGACATATTTTCTATATTCATTTACCTATATTATTATCCATATTAATCCTATTCTCGACAATAGATTAATGTCTCACTTATAAATAGTAATGTTTCTTCCTTTGTGAAGGAGTATGGTAGAAAAATGAGAAGCATAGATAAATATTATAGTATGTGGTAATATGTGCAATAGTGAAAAAGAGAGTTGAGACTAATGAAAAATATTCTAAGTCTTCATTTATATTCACTATATAAAAGAGAGTATTTATATGTTGAAGGGAGGTGTTTTTGTGTGGTCCTTTGCACTCTTCAACTAATCTAGAGTTGTTTGAGTCATACAACATTGTTGGGTTGTTGTATCCTGGGGGGATAAGTCAAGTGTATTATTGTTGGATCAGTGTAGATTATGTCGTAGTTGACTTGAATCTCCTTAAAATTTTTTGTGTAATATACCATAAATACAATAAATTATAATTGAAAAAATAAAATGACAAAATTCAATAAAATTTATTTAGTCTAAGAGTGAGATATTCACGCCTCATCTTGAATGAATTTTATTGATTTTGAAATTTTATTTTTCAACTATAATTTATTATATTTGAGGTATATTATACTTACAATTCTATTGTTGGTGTAATATACCACAAATATAATAAATTATAGTTGAAAATAAAATGACAAATTGAATAAAATTTTATTTAGGCTGAGGCGCGAATATCTCGCTCTCTTTAAGGAGATTCAAGTCCACTGCGGCATAATCTACACTGACCCAACAATAATACACTTGACTTGTCCCCTCCAAGATACAACAACCCAACAATGTTGTATGAATCAAACAACATTGAATTAGTTGAAGAGTCCAAAACTCCACACAAAAATACCTTTCTTCAACATATAAATACTCTCCTTTATATATTGAATATAGCTGAAGACTTAGAATATTATTTATTAGTCTCAACTCTCTCTTTCACTATTGCACATCACCACATACTACAATATTTATCCACACTTCTCATTTTTTTTACCATACTCCTTTACAAAGAAAAAAACATCACTATTTATAAGTGAGACATTCATCCATTGTCTTGAATAGGATTAATGTGGATAGTAATGTAGGTAAATGAATAGAGAAATTATGTTTTGGAGGTTGCATGAGTAACAAGGCATAATGAGGTAGAATATGACTTAGTGGTTACATGATTTATAAGATACTAATGGTCAAATAAGTTACAAGAAACTAATGACTATAAGATTTACAAGAACTAATGGTCATATAAGTTACAAGAACTAATAACCATTTATACCACTAATATATGCACTTACTATTTTATTTTAATAATACAATGCAGATACACCAACATTTTCTCACTCATTTTAATATTAAAATAAGAGAGTTAACCAATTTAGTTGAAGGTAAACTATTATGCATAATGCAGGTGTGCTCTACATTGAATCTCCACTTAGTAAAATAGTAACATTTACTCTAGAGTCAGTAGTGGTCTCAGACTTTAATTGTGACTGCTTAAGGGAAATAAAGTATCACTGCTAGGGGTGTTCATGATTTGGATAAAAATCGATCCAAATCGAAGAACTGAACCAAGCTGATTAAATAAATCAATTTTACTTAGATTTGGTTTGGTTTGGTTTGATTAGTTTTTAAAAAATCAACAGTATTTAATTTTGGTTTGGATTTGTTCGAAAAAATCAAAGAAATAACCAAACCAAATCAATAAATTATATTCATACATTTTATACATAATATATTATTTATAAAAATAATTTTTATTATTTAATCTACTTATGAAAGCATAAATTTTCAAAATAAGAACATTTATCTTATTGATTTCATATAGATAAATATTTGTGACAATTCTTGGTGAGACTAGAATGTCACTATCTCTTCCTTCTAGGACAAAATGGTGAATGTTAAAATTTTTCTCACAGTAAAATTTAAGTATTAAAATTTTCAGAATATCAGTCGTTCTACTATTTTTCATTTTGAATGGATCGTTGTCATTTTTTATCCATTTTAAAGGTATCATTACTTTTATTTTTGTGTATGATTAACAACCGAACCAAACCAAATCGAAATCAATAAAAATCAAACTAATAAATGTATATTATAATTGAGTTGGGTTGGGTTGGTTTTGAGAATTTAAAATCTGAATTAAGTTGGTTTGGTTTTGATTTTGATTTTGATCAATAACCGATCCAAATCGGCCCGTGAACACCCCTAATCACTGCTTACACATAACAATCAAGGTGTTGACATAAACTTTAATAGTAAACACATTACGACCTTGTGCTATTCCAATTTTTCATGAGTGTTTTTTTTAGAATAAGCCCATTCTCATAGAAAGCAGTCTGACTTCACACTCACATAGGTAAAATCTATCAAGGGTGCTCCTATAATTTGACACTCCACTCATACGAGTTACAGACTTTCATTAAAGAGTTCATAGACTCAACCTCCACAAATCATTATAGCATAAATGCACTCACATCATAGGGATTGATTAGAAATTAATTTTAGTTTATTTTACAACAAGTCATCATATGATTCGTTTTCCCATTGAACCTGGTTGTAGGATCTCTAGTCTCCAGGTTGGGTTTCCTCATATATGACTCTGGATTTATAGGCTTCAATTTCATCCCCTCCATATGATTCAGACTCTTATCTTGCTAAGACCTTAGTCTATCAATCTACAAGATTTAACACAATTAGTAAATGGTATACCACTGATCAATATGATCATACAATATTGTGTATTCTTCTCATGGGTCTAAATTTACCGTTATAATAATAATTTTTGTACTCTACCAATAATATTGGTGCTTTCACAATTAATCAAAATGAGACAAATTAATTTCTCAAAATGAAGTGCTTGATATAATAAAATCAATTCACTTTTACACTAGTTGAAGCTAAAAAGGTTTTTACTTCAACCTCCATGGTAGAGTTAGTAAATAATAATTTACTTCTCTCATTTTCAACAAATTGTACCAAACTTTTCTCATCTAGCTTGTTTGTACCTGACCAAATACTTTTACTGCACACACAATTTCAAGTCAAATTGTTAGTCACATATCTCATATTTTTTATTATGCTAGCAAACTTCTTTTCTTTTTTGTCACATTATTTTGATACGATTGAACCAAAGGAGTTGCAAGACTCATATAACCAACAAAGTTATCTTTCACAATTTCTCAACATAATGTAACTTGACAAGAAAAGATTTTATCACATGTTTTATGGTATTTTTTATTCCAAGAATGAAATTTATATCACCAAAATATTTCATATCAATATGGCTACTCAACACTTTTTTCTAATCATTTCTTTGATAACATGTTAGATTCAAAACTAACCAAATCCTATACAAAAAAAAATTATATGTGATTTATTTTAATTAAATATATGCACTGATAAATACTCTTTTCTTAGAGCATTTCTCAAAGATGTAAAATCACAATTTTACAATGATTTTTTCTCATTTCATGAACCCACACTATTTCTAGAATTTTAATATCACTTTGTGTTCATGAAAAGAAGTATCACTTTATTCATAAAAAATGTTAGGTAAATTTTTTTTTCCTTCTTTACCTTTTCTCCACTTGAATTGAGCAACAATAAATATACTTTACCCATACATTGTTGACACCCAATTTTGACCGACCTAAACTCCTTCTAGATTGTCATTTGATTAAAATATGTACTCTTAAAACCTTTTAAATAAACGGGCTTCTTTTCAATTTTATCCAAATAATTACGCGTTTTAATATATTTTTTAAAAGAAAAAATTTCAGAATTGCTCATTGATTATTTTGCCATTTTCAAAAGAAAAAAAAAGTTTAATTACTTTAATATTATTATTAGTCTTTATTCTATAATAATAATAATTATTATTTTAGTAGTAATAATAAAAGTAGTAGCAATATTATTTTTGTTTATTATCATTATATTCGTTATTATTTTTCTACTTATTATTATATAATAATAATATATTAATATCGTACTTTGAATGCATTATATATTTCAATATATGTTTTAATCAATTTTCAAATGTTAAGATAATAATTTGAATATACTTAATATCTCACATAACAATTTTAGTATATATTAGGCATTTTACATAAAATAATTATTTTAAAATATTTTTTTATAAATTTGTATATTATATTTATTAGTTAGACGATAATTTAGTCAATTTCATCCCAATTTATTTAATTTGTAGTCTTTTCTATCAAATTCATTTCGATTCTAGTCGATTTCTTTGAAATTTATTTCAATCCTAATAAATTTCTTTACAATTTATTTCAATTCTAGTTAATCCATTTACAATTCCTTTCAATTCTAATCTAATTGGGTCAATTTTGACTCAATCTTAAATGATCAAATTCAATTTCTACTCATTTAAATTCAGGTATCCATTTTAAATTCGGATCCAACCCACCACTTCCCCCCCCCCCCCCCAAAAAAAAACCCTAATTGATTTTCTCTCTCTCCTTTCAACAACCAACAGCCACCATGAAAATCTCAACAATCAGCAACCCCTCTAAGCGAAACCATCGCCGCCGCTGCCGCTCTCTCTTGCCACTGCCACCACCTAGCAGTCTCCTCCTTCCCTCCTCTCTTCGTCTCTCTCCGTCACCTCGAAACCACCAATTGTTGTCTCTTCGCTCCCGCCGGCACCCCTTAACAGCTGCACCCAAACAACCCTCATCTCTTTCTCACAACAGCCACCAAGCCGCCAACCTCCGGTAAAAGCCCCTCAAACCGTCGGCGACCCTCCACCCAACCGCAACACAACCCTCACGCACTGCCTTTCTGTTTTTTGTCGCCCTCTAGTCACCGGTGAGACAACAAGCCCACCATCTCCGCCTCCCCTCTCTTTTTTCTCCAACCAGCCACCAAACTACCGTAAACAGCAACCAACAGTCCCTTCACAACAACAACGACCCATCGAAAAAACCCCAATGTTGTCGCCTCTTCTCTCTCCGAGAAACGGACACCAAACGCCCCTTATCTCTCCCCGACGACCTTCGCTGCGACAGTCCCTCTGCCTCGCCGCAAAACTCCAACAAGCTCTGATGAATCCCGACCAGGAGTGGTAGACGACATCATCAAGGTTTTGAATTTGATAGTTTAAATCGAGATTTGCAATAGGATCTGTGTAGTGTTTGCTTTACTGTCCGTATGAACATGATTCGGGATGAATTGCTTTTGTAAGTGTTGAAGAATAATTGATTTTATCGCCCGTGAATTGATTTTTCTTTTACTAGACTTCAAATTGCTATCTTACCGATTAAAGTTCTTGCTGCTAAATATACCATTTTTGCTTTCAAATTGATCCTTTTGTGAAATATTGGCAAACTCTATAAGGTTTTGTTGTAGTTGATTTGCGAGTCTATAATTTTAGAACATTCAATTCATGTAAATATTTTACGATGTTCAATCCCAAATTGAGGCTCTTTACGTAGTTAAAATTGATTTGAATCCTTAATTATGGATAATCTATATAAAGAACAATGTTATTGAATCTTCTGTTAGTTTTTTCTCCCTTAGCTAATTTTGTTAAATATGAATAGAATATTCGGGTTTATTAATTCATGATAAAGTCGTTTGGTGTTGATTTTATTGTGATTATTTGATCATATTTGTCCGCTTTATTTCCCTTAATTAGAATTTTTTGACTGATTAATGTTTGTTCTTCCTTGGCCTTGGTCAAGACAACTGTAATTTATTATATTTGAGGTAAATTATACTTACAATTCTATTATTAGTGTAATATACCACAAATATAATAAATTCTAGTTAAAAATAAAATGATAAATTGAATAAAAATTTATTTAGCCTGAGGCGTAGATATTTCGCTCTCTTTGAGGAGATTCAAGTCCACTGCGGCATAATCTACATTGACCCAACAATAATACACTTGACCTGTCCCCTTCAAGATAAAACAACCCAACAATATTGTATGACTCAAAAATCTCCGGATTAGTTGAAGAGTCCAAAGCTCCACACAAGAACACCTTCCTTCAACATATAAATATTCTCTTTTATATTGTGAATATAACTGAAAACTTATAATATTTTTCATTAATCTCAACTCTCTCTTTCACTATTGCACACATCACCATATACTATAATATTTATCCACACTTCTCATTTTTCTACCACAGTCCTTCACAAAGATAGAAGCATTACTATTTATAAGTGAGACATTCATTCATTGTCTAGAATAGGATTAACATGGATAGTAATGTAGATAAATGAATAGAGAAATTATGTATTCGAGGTTACATGAGTTACAAGGCATAACGAGGTAGAACATGATCTAGTGGTTACATGAGTTATAAGATACTTTTTTTTAATTAAATTTGGCAACCAGGCCCATTTTATTAAAAAATAATATTCTAAACATTAGAAAGCTTTACAAATGTTGTTGGATCCAAGCCCAACAAGAATGAAAAACCAGCCCTTTCTCTAAGAACATTACACTTTCCCTTTTGGGACCTCTCCGCCTTCCAGATGTGTCCGTTCATCATCCATGGTTGCTTGTTGTGCTTTGCAAAGCTCATTATTGTGCTTATTCTCCTTCTCTTTCTTCTTCTACTGTAAGATCTTCTCTTTCTTTTCTCTCTGCGTGTTTGTTGTTTGCTCTTAGGTGTGACTTTGGCTGCCATTAATCTTTTCAGGATGCCTTGTGATGCTCCGCCCTGTTCTCCTTCATGTCTGGACAAAGGGATTCTCTTTTCTCTAAAGATCGACTTGTAAGTTCCTCTTGGACTACCTGTCATGCAACATATCTTCTCTACTGTACTATTTTGATTCTTTGTGTTTTCAGGAAATGGCAAATGGTAAACGCTCCTCCTTGTGACGTCTGATCTTCTGCTGCCTTTTTGATGACTTCTGATATGTTTTGCTAGCACAAATAACCTTATCCATGGGAACCCTATGATTTTTGTATATCTGCTTTCCTTAACAGTAGTTCTATGATGCACCCACACACTTAGATCTATCATTATAAATGCCATATATGTAAATTGTAAATATTCGTCATGCTCTGCTACTGACAATGGCCCTTGTGCGAACTCTTAGTGTTAGGATTTGTGATTTGTCAATGTTAAGGATTCTTTTGGCTTTCATTGGTAATTGATCAAAATTGTGATACTGTACTTTCTCTGCATGTATGAAGCTCTTATTAGCAATGGAGTCTGCTAGCTGGTTTGCTTCTCTAAACACATGAATTATTTCCACATCCATTTTTTCATGCAGTTTTGTATGACTTCCGTTTCCTCAATTAACTCCTATGGGATTTTCCATTCCCCAGTAAGCATCTGATCCCTAAAGAATCAATCTGTACCTGTATCTTAGCAATCTCCCTTGTAACACAATAAGTTAGTGCCTACCTAACTGGTCTTGCCTTTGCCTCTATGTTAGTAGCGACTCCTATCTGTTGTGCCTCTGCATATATTAGGTTGCCTTCTTCATTCCTTATGCAGAATCCATACACACTCTGTCCTGGGTTCCCTTTTCTAGCCCCATCTGTGCTATAAAATCCACCTATCTTCTCTTGCAAATTTCCAAACAACTTTTATAAAATATAGCTTAGACCTAAATTTGGTAAGTAATTCCACAATATCACCCCACTGATTTGGTCGGTTTTTGATCCAAGGGAAATTCTCCTTCATGAACTGTAGTATTATATGGTGACACTGCATTAGCATCCAGTGATAAGTGTACCCTTTCCCATTCCTGTAGCCATTCCTTCTCTTCCACAGTTGCCACATGACTATGGCTGGGATAATTTTGACCACCTTCCTAAGCTTTATTGGTCCTTGGAAGTCCCAACAACTATAGATTAACTACTGCAAGTGCACTCCATCTACTTGAATACCTGCAAAATTAGCAAACTGCTTCCATAGTTTTTGAGCTATGGGAGCTGCTAGAAATAAATGTTCCATTGTCTCCATTTCCTTCTTTTCACAACAATAACACCTAGACACCATCCTTCTCTTCCACATCCTCCATAGGAAGAAAGATATCTTTAAAGGCATCCCTTTAATCCATACATTCTTGGTCCATTGTTTATCATGCTTTTTCTTTCTCAGCACTTTGTATGCTGATTTAATTGTAAATATTCCTGAAGCCTCCCCCATCCACCAGGCCTTATCCACTCTATCTACATCAATTGGAGGCTTGATACTCTCAGTTATGTACTCCACCAGTTCTTCAGAAAGAACCAACAGTAACTTCTCTCTTGACCACTGCTCATTTTCTATGAATTCCTGAACTTCAGCCTCCTCTTGGAGAACTGGGCTGTCATTGATAAAATACAATGCTCCTAATTTTGTCCAGTTTTCAAACCAAAAGCTTGAATTCCCAGCTTTGGGTTGCCACCAGATCTCATGTTCCATTTTCTCTCTCACCTTTAGCATGCTTCTCCAAACCTGTGATGCTCCAGTGTTAGAGGCTATGGAAGGGTGTAACTTCTTACAATATTTGTTCCACATGTACTGAGTCTATAGTGATGTGGTAGATGTTCTGAATGTCTACCACAACTTGAAAAATAAAGCTTTATTCACATCATGTAGAGATCTGAAGTTTAAACCATCTTCCTCCCTAGGATAACATAATTCATTCCAAGCCACCCAATGTTTACCTTTAACCCCTCCTACCTTACTCCACAAAAATTTGGAAAATAACTGGTGGATCTTCTCTATTACCCTTTTGGGAGGGTTCATAACTGTCAATAAATAAATGAGAATTGACTGTAGAACATGACTGATGAGGATCTTCTTCCCAACCAAAGGATAATAATTTGTTGCACCAAGAGAACATCCTTCTAGCAATCTTCCTCAAAATTTCTTTAAAATGACAAATTTTCCCCCTTCCATAAAAAACTAGGCACCCAAGATATGTAAAAGGAAAATTACCTTGCTTAATACCAGTCAGCCTCCTTAGCCTTATGGCCATACACAAAGGTGAGTCATCATGCAAAAAAAGGGGCTCTTACATTTATTAACTCTCTGGCCAAAAGCCTTTTCATAATCTTTTAGCACATTCATCACATTTATCACTGATTTCGTATCACATGAGCCAAAAAAGATAGTATCGTCCGCATAAGCAAGATGGTTGATTTTGGGGCTCCACTTTGGCAGGCCATACCCAATAAACTCTTTATCACTAGACAGACTGCTTAATCCCTTTGATAGGACCTCAGCTGCAATAATAAACAGAGTTGGAGATAATGGATCCCCTTGCTTTAGTCCCCTTGTAGATTTGAAAAAACCATGAGACTTTTCGTTTAATACCACCGAGTACCAATTGTTAGATATCAATCTCCAGACCATATCTATCATTGTTTCAGACAATCCAAACTGTCGTAATACTTTGGTTAGAAAGATCCAAGATACTCTGTCATATACCTTCTCCATATCCAGTTTAACTACCACGTTCGTGTTCTTGTTTCTCTTGTTGATGTCCCTGATAATCTCTTGTGCTAGCAACACATTTTCTGCAATATTCCTCCCTTTGACAAACCCTGACTGATTGGGGGAGATTAACTTAGGAAGCACCTAACTCAATCTGCCATGGATCACTCTGGAGATGATTTTACTGATGAAAGAGTTAAGACTGATAGGCCTCATATCAGTCAACCCTTTCACCAGTTCCATTTTTGGAATGAGGATAAGATTCGTGTGAGTGAAGAAATTTGTCAGTTCTTGGCCACAAAAGAAAGCTTTCACTAATCTAACTCTGAAAGAAAACTCCAGTAAATCCATCCGGACCACTTGCACTGCTCCCGTTAAGGCCAAATATAGCACTGCATACCTTATTTTCTTCAGGAATTTGAACCATTTGCTCATTTTCCTTCTCTTCTTGGAAGTTTTTACTGTAGAACTTAACAACTTCATTGCCAATACGATCTCCTTCAACTAGTACCTCTCCTTGCTCATTTTGTATCTCGCCAATATGTAATTTACGCCTCCTTCCTTTTGCATAAGAATGAAAAAATCTTGGTGTTTATGTCACCATCTTGCATCCAATTCATTCTAGCTTTTTGTTGCCAGAATTGTTCTTCCACTCTAAGCCACCTTCTGAGCTCTGCCTCTGCCTGTTTCAACTCTTCTCTATTGTTCGTGGAGGGGTTCATTTCTAGTTGAATCTCCTTCACCCTGATAGTATCTTCCAGTGTTTGCACCCTCAGGAAGATATTACCATATTTCTCTTTGCTCCATACCGATAAAGCTCTCCTAGTCTTCTTTAGTTTAGTCTGAACTTCAATGAAAGGATTGCCTGTAAAATCTATCTTCCAGTTTTGTCTAACAATGTCCTTAAATTTTTTATTCTTACTCCAGAAATTGAGGAACTTGAAACGCTTTTTAATCACTTCCTCATCTGTGTTGCATACCAGATGTATAGGGGCATGGTCAGATCCTTCTCTAATAAGGTGTTGGACCTCGAAAGATGGAAACAACTCCATAAAAGAATGATTGACCAAAATCCTGTCTAGTCTCTTAAAGATGCAATTCCCTTCCACCCTTCCATTCCACCATGTGAAACTGTTACCTACGAATTTAATCTCCTGTAGGGAGCTGCCACTAATAAAATATGCAAAGTCAGTAGCTTCCTGCTGCTCAAAACTCAATCCACCAATCTTTTCGTCTTCATGTAGAATAACATTAAAGTCCCCTCCAATTATCCATGGCATTTCGTTGGATGGTTCTACACTTTGTAACTCTTCCCATAATTCCAATCTCTCCACCTGGTTACATCTAGCATACACTGCCGAGATGAGGAAAAGCTTATTATTGCAGCTAAATTTTATTGAAACTTGTTGAATTGAGTCCAAAATCACATCTGCTATCCAATCCTCCCTCCAGAAATACCAGATCTTCCCTGACCAATAGGCAGCAGCATGGTTGAACCCCAATCTCCTTTTGTACTCTTCTATATCTAATGGACCTCGGAAAGGCTCCATAAGTGTTATGAATGCATAATGGTGTCTCCTGTTCATTTCCATCAACCTTTCAAAAGAATTTTGCGTGTTGACGAATCTTATATTCCAAAACAACATTTTCTCTATCATTGCAAACTAGTAGTTTTGTCTCTACTGCTCCTTGTCTTGACTTGCAAAGGTAGAACGCTACCCTTTTTTGATCTATTTTTCAGGCTATCTGTGTGCCTAGGAGATAAGTCTCCTGTTTTGGTGATCTACTATATGTTATATTCCAAGTCCCCATCCTCCCGTTGCTCCCTGTCTTCCTCATCTGATCCCCCCTCTTCAAATGACTTACTCCCTTTCTTGTGAGAGGTTTCCCCTATGCCTTCGTCATTCAGATTGTTTGTGTTTCCTTGTGAACACTCACCAAATAATTCTTCCATCTTGTCTTTGATTTCTCCATCCACTTTTTTTCCTGATGGCTCCCGTTGTATCACACTTTTATTCTTTCCATTACATTGTGATGTATCTCCATGTTTCTCTTCATTATTTAAAATTGCTTTCCCAATGTTGATTTGACTTTCTATCCCCCTAAAGGTTGATTTACTCCCTTTATCTAATGATGCCTCCACACTCACATTCATTCTGGTATTCTCATGTTCTGGGTCATTTATCTTATCTTTATCATCCTTGGCTTCTTCAATCTCGAGCTCACATTCCTGAAGGGCCCCAAAAGGATTATTCGTCCTTATTCCCAACCTATTCCATACTTGCTTTATATTCACCGTTCCACGTTTTCCTCCTCTTCTGTTCTTCAGGTCCTCAAATTGTTGAGCAGCCTTTGTAACTTGAACTACTTGTTCTTTGTTTACCTCTGCTTCTTTCCTCTCCTCCCCATCTCCAGAATTGTTCTTCTTCTCCTTCTTCCATTCATTCTTTTCCAGGTACAATTCAGGGTGGAGAACGTAACACTGCAATTCATCATGTACTTGTAGCATACACGTGGTACAGTATTTGGGGACATAATCATATTTAATGGGAATTCATTTCTCTGTAATCTCTCCTTCAGCCCGGCGAACTCCAATTTTGATCCTTTTTGGAAATTCCTGCAATAAATCCACCTCTACTTTGACCCCTGCACAGCTTGGTCTGGTCTGATTTTTAGTGGCCATATTAACTTGTAAAGGTTTCCCTACAGCCTTTGCTAGTGAGAAAATTGCCTCCTTCCCAAAATAATTAGGTGGGAGTGATGGAAATGAGATCCAAGCAACCGCTGTCGAAGTTTCCTCCTCTGGATCAAACATAGGATCCCATTTAAAAGTCCTCATAGGGTACATCCCGTTCCTCTGTGATATGTAGAAAGTTGGTTTGGACAGTAAGTGCACGTAGTCCTCCGTAATTGAAGCCCTAATCAGGATATGTCTATTGCAAAGCAATCCGGTCTTGCATTTTCCCTTTAACTCACACTGTTTAGGAATCAATTTCCTCAATTCTTGAATTTCTGGCCAGTCATAGGAGAATTTTCCAATCACAGCAAATTCCAAATTCTCATTTACTATCATCTGATCCACTTCATCTTGCTCCCAAATAACTTGTGGTTCCCCGTGCAAGTAAGTTATAGGTTTCATCGGTAACGACTTCACAGGGTCCTTGTGTTGCTTCAGCAATGCCGCGTAAGATGTAGGTATGATACGTGGTCCTCCTTCCTCGGGAGGTTGACCACTGGCCGGATCGACCATGACCGCCGCCGTAGCAGATCTAGGTTTAATGGAAATTACGGTACAGATAGAGAGGGCGTTTTTTCAATTATGGGTTTTTATAAGATACTAATAGTCAAATGAATTACAAGAAACTAATGATCCTAATAGTTATAAGAACTAATGGCCATATAAGTTACAAGAACTAATAACCATTTCTACCACAATCTAGACCACTAACAAATACACTTATATTTTATTTTAATAATAAAATACATATACACCAACAATATATAATCTTCTAAGAACTTATTATGAAATATCTTCATTTTTATTAGTTATGTTTTAATACATACATCAAAATATGTTTATAAGGTTATCACATATAGATTTACCTAAAATGATAGCATTTTTCTATTCATTTTTTTCATTATAGAACAACATTAAATTATATACTCAATCAATATTTTTTTGAATGAAATTAATACTTTTCTAATAATAATTTATTGTATTAATTAAAAAATTAAAAAAAATTATGATTTTAAAAAGGTATATAAAAAATAAAGGTTGATAACATAAGGGTAGAATAGACATTTAAAAATTCAATTAGGAAAAACGGGGAGAATGATTATTTTCTCAAAGTTGAGGAGAGAGTTTGATTTTTAAAATAAAGTTGGAGGGTGTAAATGATTTTCAGCCTCATAATTTAGGGCATTGCAAATATTATGATCCATTAAAATCTTAACTTATAGATTGTTGAGTCTGAATAATAGTTGTTTCAAGGCAATCTTAAAACAACTATAGATATGTAGTAATAACCACATAAAGTGATGAAATTTCAAGTGTTGTGAATATTAGGTAGGATGCAGTGAAATCTTAAGTTATGGATCGGTCAACCGTGAATAATAGTCGTTTCAAAGAAATTCTCAAACAAATAGAGATATAATAATAACCACTCAAAGGGATGAAATTTAGGGTACTGTGAATATTAAGATATATTGAAATCTTTAACTATTAAATTTAGATGGCTCACCCTGAATAATAGTCTTTTCAAATAATAACAGATGTAGTAGCAAGGAAATTTAGGATATTGTGAATATATTAAAATGTGTTGCATCTTAACTTTTAAATTTGAAAAAATCACACAAATACAGATATAGTAACCACGGTAAGGAATGAATTTAAGGTACTGTGAATAATTAGAATGCATTGAAATCGTAACTCATGTATTGCTAAGCTCTAAATAATAAGTAGTTGTTTCAAAGAAATTTTGAAACAAATACACCATTCAAACCCATGATGACATTTAGGATGCTTGCTTCTTCATCCCAAGTTAAAAATTTTAATTTATGACTTATTTTTATCGTTTCAGCTTAAAAACTAAGTACAACAACAACAATATACCTAGTGGAATCCCACAAGTGGGGTCTGGGGAGGGTAAACTGTACATAGACCTTACCACTACCTCACAGAGGTAGAGAACTTGTTTCCTGAGAACCCTCTATTAAGAATCAAAGTCATCATGAGATAGAAGAGAGAAATGTAAACAGAATGAGAAGAAGAACAAGAAAGAGAACTAATTTCATTTTGTAATTACCGACTTCGCTATAGTACACTAGTGACCCTTATATAACGGGACGAGTCCACCGACTTATTACATAGAGGGGGTCATTACAAAATGGGTCAGCCCATATACAAAATACAAGTACAGGAAAAAATAAAATGAATTTACTATGTAATACCAACACCTCCCTCAAGTTGGAGGGTGGGCACACACCCAACTTGCCAAGTAATAGCTGGTGTTGAGAGCTAGGCAAAACCTTCGTAAATACATCAGCTGGCTGAGAAGCTGTAGGCACATGAGACAAAGAAATAAGACCATCAACCAGCTTGGTGTGGATAAAGTGACAATCGACTTCAGTGTGTTTGGTCCAATCATGAAAAACAGGATTCTTAGCAATGTGCATAACAACCTGGCTATCACAAAGAATAGGGATGCCTTGTTCATCACGTAAACCCAAAATCCAAGAAGTTTACTCATAACCTTATATTCAACTTCAGCAGAGGACAAAGAAACAACAGGTTGTTTCTTGGATTTCCAATTGAGAAGGGAACCTCCTAAAGAGACACAGAAACCAATAATGAAACATCGAGAATCAGGGAAATCAGCCCAATCACTATCACAACAACCCACCAAAGAGAAGTCAAGAGAGTCATTCAAATAGATTCCAACACCAGGAGTTCCTCTTAAGTACCGTAAAATATTCAAGGCAACATTCATGTGAGGAACTCGAGGAGACTGTAAAAATTGGCTAAGGTGCTGAACAGTTTAACTGAGGTCAAGCCTAGTATGTATAAGAAAATTAAGCTTTCCAATAAGACATCTGTAAGAGTATAAGTGAGGCAGGAGCGAACCAACATCTGACTTGAGTTTGATATTCAAATCCAAAGGAGATACCACAGGTGTAACTTCAGAGCATCAAAAATCAGCGAGCAAATTAGAAACAAATTTCTTTTGATGTAACAGAATGCCAGAAGCATGATAATGAACTTCAATTCCTAGGAAATAATATAGCAGCCCCAAATCCTTGATCTTAAATTGTTCATCCAAATAGGACTTTAATGCAGTGATTTCAGTCAAATCATCCCCGATAAGAATAATGTCATCTACATAGACAGCTAAAAACACATTAGAATGGGGTGATTTCTTGAAGAAAAGATAGTAATCATTTAAAGAATGGGTATAACCTCTTGAACAAATAGCTTCAGAAAGCTTGGAATACCATTGTCGAGAAGCTTGTCTAAGTTCATATAAGAATTTGTGTAACCGAGAAACTAAAGGAGCAGATGAAGTGGAGGATGAAGGAACATAAAGACCTTGAGAAAGTTTCATGTACACCTCTTCATCCAAATCTCCATGAAGGAAAGCGTCATTAATATCTAACTAAAAAAGAGACCAATGTTTCTTGATAGCAAAAGTAGTGAGGCAGTGAATGATGCACATTTTCACAACAGATGAAAATGTTTCATGAAAATCGATTCCTTCTATTTGAGTGTCACCTCTAACTACCAATCTAGCTTTGTACCTCTCTACCGATCCATCAACCTTTTGTTTAATTTTATAAATCCATTTACACCCAATAACCTTTTTCCAACAGGTGACTCCATAATATCCCAGGTATGATTGACATCTAAAGCCTGAAACCCTTTCCTCATGGCCTCTTGCCATGTTTCACTGGTAGCTGCCTGAGTGTAAGAGTGAGGCTCAACTGTTATAGCGGACAAGGCAGTAGAAATAGTGGTAGATTAGCAAGAGATGGAAGGAGAAAGTTGAACCACATAGTTCTGAAAATGGGATGGTATTTGGTGATTTCTCGAACTCCTCTTGAGTGCAGGAGGAGAAAAAGGAAGAGAGAAAGAAGCAAGAATATGAGTAGAATGGGAGCAATAGTAAAGGAAGCAGGTGAGGGCAGATCTAAAAAAAAATAGAATTAGACTCATCAGATATAGGACAAGAAATGAAACTAAATGGGGAAAGAGATGGAGGAGACAAAGAAAGAGTATAAGGGAAAATGAATTCATGAAAGATGACATCTCTAGAGATGAGAATGGATTTGGTCTTCAAGTTGTAGAGTTTGTAGGCCTTTTTTTCAAAAGGATACCCCACAAAAACACAAGAGAATGCTCTTGGCTGGAATTTATCTCTTTGACACTTGGGGAGAGATGCATAACACAGACAACCAAAAGGTTTTAAGTGGTTATAGGAGGGGGCTGAACCACAAAGCAATTCATAGGGGGTCTTATTTGATAGAATAAAAGATGGAAATCTATTAATTAGGTATGTGGCAGTAAAAATACAATCGCCCCAAATTTTTTTAGGAAGTTTTGATTGGTATAGTAAAGCCCTTGAATTTTCCAAGAGATGTTTGTATTTTCTTTCGACAACACCATTTTGTTGAGGTGTGTGAGGACAACTAGTTTGATATATGATGCCATTATCTGGAAAAAACTTATTCTACTAGACTTGAACAACCAAGCTCTAGAGCATTATCACTTTTAATGTTTTGGACTGGTAGATTGAGCTGAGTCTTAACCATGGAAATAAAGGCTTTAAGCATAGAAAATGTACCACTCTTAAAATTTAACAAATGTGTCCAAGTAAGCCCTACTATAATCATCTACTATAGTCAGGAAATATTTGACACCAGAATAAGTGTATGTATTGTAAGGCCCCCATGTGTCTATATGTATAAGCTGGAACAAGGAAGTAGACCGCGATGAACTATTCGGATAAGGTAGTCTAGCTTGTCTAGCTAAAAGGCAAATATTGCAAACAAAAGATTGTTTAATAGACAATTCAGATGATATAGAAGATATGCACTTCATTTTTACAAAAAAACATGTGTCCTAGCTTGTAATGCAAAAGTATATCAACATTATTTACATTGTGCATAGATTGTACTGTAGAAACAGAAGGAGGAAACAAACTAGTGTTGACAGATTTATTCAAAGAAGAAGGAGGAACAACATTCTTAGATTGAACAACATTCGTAGATCATGCAACATTATTCAAATCTGAAATGGAGGAATTATGGCCAGTTGATGAAGCTCTATCCAAAGTAGAGTTGGGGAAGTGATGAAGCTGGTAAAGACCATGATACAATCTACAAGTATCAGAAGCTTCTTCCTGGAAAGGTCCTGTATGAAGCAGGAAGAAGAGGTGAAAAGTACTACACTGTTAAATTGTTGAATGAGTCTATACACGGAGATTTAATTGTACTTGAAGGTAGGAATATAAAGTACTCTATGTAGAGTGAAAGTTGGAGATAAAGTGAGGGAACCTGTATGGGTTACCTTCAATCGGTATCCATTGGATAAGATGATCAAGTATGGAACAGAAAGGGGTACAATATCAAAAAGAAGGTCTTTGTCAGAGGTCATGTGGTTAGTAGCTCTTGAATCTACTATCCAAATACTTCTACCTACACTAGTCATCATATACGTAGAATAAGCAATACCATTAAAATCAGGAAAATAAGAAGAACTACCAACAAAGTTTGCAGAACCAATGAGTTTTGATTGAGGGTTACCATTGAGCTCGGTACGATTACACTGTTGCAGAAGCATGGACAACTGAGAAGATTGGTCCTTAGTCAAACCTGGCACCAAACAATCTTGATCAGAAGAGGAAGGACCGATGCAGTATATTAAAAATTTAGATTAGATGAGGACTCCACATTAGCAGCAGTTCTTAAGTTTTTATTCTTGGTGAATTTGAAGTTTGGAGGAAAACCATGCAACCTATAGCACTGACCAATGGAATGTCCAGACTTCTTGCAATATTTGCAAGTGATGAGTGTCTTATTAGGAATATCATGTTTAAAGGTAACCTTCTGAGTGAACTGTTTCAGAGGTTATGGATGCTCAAATGACTTGAAATTCAACTTTGCATTGAGAGATGCCATCTCAGAGAGAAATTGAGTGTGGGGAGTGAACTGACATTGACTTTCATCTTGTAGAAGAATATTATAAGCACTGTCAAGAGTAGGCAATGGACTCATCATAAGCATGGCGTTTCTCACACTAACATAATTCTCATTAAGCCCCATGAGAAATTACTAGAGTTTGTTCTCTTCATCCTTTTGCCTTAAACCTTCTTTAGCGGCACATGTGCACACGTTATTGGTGTTTTTACATATCGCGTCCAGTTCATCCCACAATTGTTTCAATTTATTGAAATAAGAAGCTATGTCAAGTTCTCCTTGAGAAATAGAAGTCAGTTCCTTCTTGACCTCAAAAACTTTGGTTCCATTTATAGTTCCATATCTCTTATTAATTTGTTCCCATATACTTTGTGCAGTCTCAAAATATTGCATACTAGCAGCAATTTCTGGACACAGAGAATTGATCAACCATGATATCACCATAATGTTACATCTATCCCTTAGTCTTGCATGAGGGGAACCTTCAGGTGCCCTAGGAAAAGAGCTGTCAATGAAAGCTACTTATTTTTGGCCGACAGAGATATGATTATCCCCAGTCTCCACCCTCCAAATTTTATGCCAGAGAAAGGAGTGTATAGTAAAGATGCACCAATGACGTCAGAAGAATGAATGAAAAGAGGACAAGAAGAATCCACTCGATCAATACTCATTTCAAAAAACCCACTTAAAATTCTTCAAAAAATAATGAAGAACGTATAGAGAATAAGGAGCAAAATTACCCATGACAAGAGATAACAAAATGTGAAGCTTCAATCACCTAAAAAACAACAGGAAGAAAACCCTAGATCGGAGAAAACAACTTCAAATCCGAGCACACTGGAACCAAAAAAACTTCAAATCTAAGCACATTAAAGCTTCCCATAAAAAATTCCGATGAAAATTTGCAGATGAGATCAGAAAATCAAACATAAAAATACATGATGATACAATCAGAGAATGCAGAACCACGAGAATTTTGTGAATTTTCACTCTAATATCATGTTAAGAATCAAAGTCACCATAAGATAGAAGAGAGAAAAGTAAACAGAATGAGAAGAAGAATAAGAAAGAGAACTGATTTCATTTTATAACTGCCGAGTTCACCGACTTTTTACATAGAGCGTGTCACTACAAAATGGGTCAGCCTATATACAAAAGGAAAAATAAAATGAATTTACTATGTAATACCAACACCCTCGTCTAAAAAACCCATAAGCAAAATAAACTAAATATGAAAAAAAGGGAAAAGGAAAAGGAAAAGGAAAAGAAAAAGAAAAGGAAGAATGACTAATAACAAAAAATAGATGATAATATGTAAATACGATAAATTTAATATATATAAGACGGGTAATGACAATACAGGATACAAAGTCACAACTAATCCTACTACCCTACTATACCCCAAAGCCAGAAATCAACCTAACTTTACTAGCATATTAGCCTGCTACTCTAATTCGTAATCTCCACTCCTTTGTATCTAAGGTTATGTCCTCGGTGAGATCAAGTTTCGTCATATCTTGTCTGATCACCTCCACCCAATACTTCTTTGGTCTACCTCTACTCCTCCATATAATCCCTAAATCTAACCTCTCACAACTCCTAACATGAGCATCAATACTTCTTCTCTACACATGTCCAAACCATCGCAGTCTCGCTTCCCTCATCTTATCAGTCATAGGAGTCACCTCTAACTTCTCCCAAATGGTCTCATTTCTAATCTTATCACTCCTGGTATGTCCACACATCTATCTCAACATCCTCATCTCCGTGACTTGCATCTTCTGAACATATGAGTTTTTGATTGGCCAACACTCCACCCCATAAGCAAAGACGGTTTAACCACCATTCTGTAAAACTTACCTTTAAGTTTAGGTGGGATCTTTTTATCACACAGTACTCCAGAGGCAAGCCTTCATTTTGTCCATGTTGCCCAATACGATGTGTGACATCATCGTCGATATCACCACTACTCTGGATATGAACCTAAAATATTTAAAGTTCTCTCTTGGGAATAGGTAGAGTGGCAAGCCTCACATCAGTGTTTGCTTCATCCCTCGCGACGCTGAATTTGCACTTCAAGTATTTTGTATTGGTCCTACTCAATTTGAATCCTTTGGATTCCAAATAATGTTTCAAAACCTCCAATCTATCATTAACTTTAGCATGAGCCTCATCAAACAATCATCCTTAAATAGCATACGCTATGGAACCTCCTCCTGAATACACTGTGTCAGCTCATCCATCACCAAGACAAACAAAAAAGAGTTCAACACAGATCCTTGATGAAGAGTCCCATCTCAACAAGAAAAACTTAAAAACTAAGTACTTACAAATATTTTTTTTTAATTTATTCAAATATTTCAAAAGTAGTTAAACATTATTACTCCTATGATGCACTGAAATTGTCAACTGTCCTTTCAAAGAGTTGTTTTTGTCAATCTCTTAACAAGTTAGAACAGAGTTGGATCAATCAACAAGAAAAGAAAAACAGTAATATTATTTTCATGAAGGTTAACATACACTAGTAAATGCGGAAAAAGCTGAGAGAGACGTTATCGTCAAGTTGAACGTCAAAGGAAGAAAGAAAAACTGTTGTTACAAGGAGATGTCACATCACCATTAAAAATTTGGAAAAAACATGGACACAAGCCCTTTGAATGGGTGGCGCTTCAAAATACATAACAAAGTTAAAAGTAAAAATAGATGGGAGGGGGGAAGATCACAAAAGACAGTTTTCCCCCTTTATCTTGGACAAATTTTATATGGTTAAGGCCAAAAGCTTTCTTTCTTCTCTAATTAACATGGCATATCTCAGCCTGCCACTCCCTTTCTTGTGTAAATTTGATTAGGCTTCTCAAACTGTATAATGCTGCTGGATCGTTTCGATATCCAGACCTTTCAGCTTCACCACGGATTCAACATGACCCTTGAGTGTGTGCAGCTCGCGAAGCCTACAACAGAGAGATACAAGGTCCATATTATAATTTTTTTACATATAGTCAAAAGGACAACAAAGTTAGTAGAATGACTGGGAAAGTTAATAACCTGGCCATCTCTGCTCTCCTCTTTGCTTGTTCAGCAATTTCAGACAGCTCTCTGTAGCTGTTCTTTTCGTTGAAGAGGTTTGAAGCTTCGGGTGGTTGAAGTCCATGCAAAGTTCTCTGAGCAAGTGCCCATTGAGCTTCCCTCTCTTCTTTTCCATAGTCTTTCTTGGTGGTGAAAGCAGTCTGGTTTTTGGCCAAGTGGTTAGTGTTCAAGTAAACAATTGAATATAAACAAGAGGAGTTTGTGGAGAGTAGAGTTTACCTTGTTATCAAGCAAGTTATTCCAAGCCTTTCCACTTAAGATGTAGCGGATGCCGAATTTCATTATGTCAAGTGGGAAGAAGGTGACAAAGCTGTAAAGCCAGATGACACCAGCCCATCCCCACCCACATCCTTTGACTCTTGCAAAACCCCAGTTTGCATAAACAGCAATTAAAGTGGCAACCTGCACAATCCATTCATAAGTTTAGTTAACAACTGTGAAAATAGATATATCTACTGTGTAATATTAGTCGAAAAAGTCCAACAACTTACCAGCTGGGCGATCAAGAAAGCAACCATTAACAGAGCTCCTGGGCGTTCAACAAAGGACCAGCTGCGTGAACGGGTCACGAAAATCAAAGCCTGGCTGATAATACTCACTTGCAGGTATAAAGCAGACATCATTTCGTCATCGCTTTCCCTAATATTCTTCACACCAAATTTGTCCTATAATGGAACAACACCATAGAAATGGTTATATACAAAATATTTTAAGTAAAATAATCATATTATGCAACAAGAAACTTACCGAGAAAAAATTAGTGTCATGCATGGCCCAGAAGAAAAGAACAGTCATCAGTGCTTGGTAACCTCCAAGAACAACACCGGTTGCAAAGATCTCATTCAATTTCCAGCTATCAGGCATTGGAGACGGTTTCACTCTATCCTTTGAGATTGTCATAATGGTTCCTGGACCAAAAAAGTGTGTTAAACTCTGGCAAATGAGGTACAAAGTGATTGCATGATTTTGTGATTCTTATAAATGGCATTACCGTCATTTAGGATGGCAATGATCAAAACCATAAAAGCAGAGAAGTCGTACTTCCATATCAGAGCAATAAGCATGAAACCAAACTGCAGACAGGGAAACAGGAGCAAACAAACTCAGACTTCAAATAATTTAGTGAGCTATTTGACTTTATCACATTTAATTTCAACTTAGGACATACCACAATACGGATTGTGATGGAAACTGCATATATCTGCCAAAACAAAAGTTGAGCGAAATTAATGGGGCTTGTTAACAAGAAAACTAGGGGTCTCAACTGGAATTATATAAAAACTAAAAGATTGACTAACTGTGTAATTCTTCATCCTCTGGAAAATAGCTCTACTGGTTAGCACCGCACTGATGATAACACTTAGACCTGGTTCAGTGAGCACGATATCAGAAGCGCCTCGTGCTGCATCAGTAGCATCGGCAACAGCAATTCCAATATCAGCCTTCTTCAAAGCAGGAGCATCGTTTACACCATCACCGGTCATTCCCACAATGTGTTTTCTCTCTTGCAACTTCTTCACAATTTCATATTTGTGCTCTATGAAACAAGAAAAGACAAGAAATGGTCATCATCTAGATTAAGGTTTGGTTGTTGTAAATATTTCGAGCAAACTAAATTGACACTGACCAGGAAATACTCCAGCAAATCCATCGGCCTTCTCAATCAACTCTTCTACAGGAAGTGAAGCAATAGATGAATCCTTGTCTTGACCAAGTAAAGATGCTGATGGGTACATGTTTGTTCCCATTCCAAGCCTACGGCCAGTCTCCTTGGCAATAGCCAATTGATCCCCAGTGATCATCTTAACATTTACACCAAGGTTGAGAGCTCTACGGATGGTTTCAGCACTATCATGCCTGGGAGGATCAAAGAGGGGTAGCAATCCAACAAATTGCCATGGACCTCCAGGGCTCTCTTTTGATTTCTCTGGCACTTCCTGCAAACAAGTTAAACAATGATAAGACAGCTGTCCTTCAATTCCAGACCAAAAAATGCAAACTTACAGTATGACAAACCTGTCTAGCTACAGCCAATGACCTCAACCCACGCTCCGCATATTTATCAATCATTGCATGAACCTTTCTCCTGACATCTTCCTTACAGTTACATAGGTCCAAAATCTGATGCAAATTGTAATATTAGTAACAAGTGTATTTATTACTCGACTTATAAAGGAAGCCAGAGTAATTGAAACTGAAAACCTAGGTACCTGCTCCGGAGCTCCCTTGCTGGCACGATGCCAGTTGCCATTGCTGTCAATATATGTTAAAGCAGTTCTCTTGTCCACTGGATTGAAGGGCAAGAAATGCACCTCTGTGATACCAGCTCGTGCCTCTTTTGGATCAGCAAGCATGCCAACCATGCAAGCATCAATTGCATCCTGATTTTCAACTCTAGAGGCCCTTGCAGCAAGGAGGAGCAGATATTCTTTATCTACTCCCTTTACAAACACCTCAACCAAGGTTTTGTCAACGCTCAACTTGTTAAGAGTCAAGGTACCTGTCTTGTCACTGCACAGTACATCCATACCAGCCATTTCTTCAATAGCAGTCATTCTCTTGGTGATGGCACCCTGCTGAGAGAGCCTATGGGATCCAATAGCCATAGTGACTGACAACACAGTGGGCATAGCAATGGGAATACCTCCAATAAGGAGCACCAAGAGATTGTCGATTCCATCCCTGTACTTCCTGTGCTGGATTGGATACATGACAATAATCTCAACCAGCATACCAATAGCAATTGAACAGATACAAAAGTTTCCTATGGCTGTTAGCACTTTCTGGAAATGCCCGACATTGTTGGTGCTGTCAACAAGGTGTGCTGCCTTGCCAAAGAAAGTATGAACTCCAGTGGCAATGACTACAGCTTCAAGTTCACCTTGTTTGCAGGTTGATCCAGAGAAAACTTCATCTCCAGGATTCTTTGTCACAGGAAGAGATTCTCCTGTAAGAGCAGATTGATCAATCTTTAAAGGATCACCTTCAAGAAGACGAGCATCAGCAGGAACGATGTCTCCCAATTTGACACTTATGATATCCCCTGGCACCAGAATAGCAGCTTCCTGTTCACTCCAGCGCCCATCTCTAAGGACCTTGGTTTTGGGAGCAAGTCCAGCCATAAGAGCTGCAGCAGCATTTCCAGCATTGTTTTCTTCAATAAAACTGATGGTTGAATTGATCACCAGCAAGCAAACAATACCAACAAAGTCTTGCCAATCTGGGGGCTTTCCATCTCCATTAGCCAGTGCAATTGCCATGATAGCCGCAGCCTCCATCACCCATGACAGAGGATTCCACATAAACCCCAGGAACTTTAGTATTTTGCTTTCCTTTTTCTCTTCCAACTTGTTCGGTCCAAAGATTTGAAGCCTGTTGGCTCCTTCGTCTGAACTCAGACCCTCCCGTGTACATTTCAGTTGTTCAAACACTTCATCAATGGGGATTTTCTCCTGCAATTTCAACAGCCCAAAAACTAAACATTAGCCTACTCATTCATCTTCAAATTGTTTTCACACCACAGCTACTAAAAAACTAGTCCAGATTTTCTGTTCAATCCATAAAATGAAAAAGGCCAATATGTTGTAACTATTTCACTGTGTGTGCCAACTTGAACGAGACAACTTCATTTGTAGCTTAGTTCACAATGTTAAGCTGAATTAAGCAGAGTGTTCTAACACACATCCAAGAAAATTATTCGAAGTGATCATCAAGTCCAAAACTAGGTCCATTTAATGATGTTATATGGCCTATTTTTGACATACAGAGGAAAAAACTGACATTCACATAGGAGCTCAATATATTTTGGGTATTCTTATTCCATCCAGATTTTAGTATTTTATATTCCAAAAAAGAGTGTAGAAAGTAGTTGAGTGGTGTCGGGATCTACTAAGTGGTGGTAGGCTTGGAGGGTAGTTAGATTTATTAATATTCTCATAATTTTTTTTCCTTTGATTTCTATCACTACATATATCTAAAGTAACACTATTCTTGAAGTTCTTGTCCTTTGATTTTTATTACTACATGTATCTTTTGTTTCAAACTGTTTTGTTATGAGTTGCTTGAGCCGAGGTTCTTCGAAAACAACCTTTCGATATATCGATTTGTGCACATTGAATCCTCCAAGAGCTAACTAGTGAAGCATGTGTTGTATGTTCCAAAAGGAAGAGTCACGAGTCTAAAATACTTCCATAAAGACCATAGACATAAGAAACACCATTACCATCATTAATCCTAAGAACACAATGTCATTAGTTAAGTAGGTATTGATAATACAATTATGGGATTGTGTAGATTCAATGGTTCATATTTATTTTATTTTCTATAAATTGCTAGAAATATCCTTTTCCATACCTGTAATTCACATGAATAAACAAAAAAGTCATATGGATGTGTGAATCATTTAAGTTGACTTTCCACTTTATGGGTCCCATAAATAAGTGGACCCCAAAAGTTGGAGTTTCCAACCCTCAGACAATGGCTTTGAATTGACAACCAATCACAGACAAGCACAAAAAGGGCGGATAAGGGTCAACGCGCCAATTCACATGGCGAATCTTCGCGTGCGTTTCACGCGCTCTCTCCGTTGTCTCCGCCTACTCTAATGGCGTCATCTTTGAAATTTCGATCAAATTGCGGGTTTTTTACATTTGAATGGAAAGGAATCGCAAAATCCAAGAAAAACTGTCAGCAGTCAATAGCCAGAGCCATTATTTAAGGAAAAAGGTAGGCAGAAAAAATGGAAAAAGAAATCAGAAATTAAGTCAGAACCGTTAATAAGGTTGAAATTCTCAAATCACTACAATCCATACCATTCCAAGTGAAGGGTACCACGGAGAAAGTACAAAATAAAATTCCCTCGAATATTTATTAATCACACACAAACTAACACTGAAAGACATGATTAACCTATAAACAACATTTACAAAACAATACTGCCGAGAATTTTTCTATTGATAGACATGCCACACCCGGTGCCAAAAAACAATATTTACTTTTCACGCCTAATATTTTTCAATAACACTTCAGTATAAAAATAACAAGTTTTTTTATGGTTTCAGTTGAATTGATCTTAACATCAGACTGAAGAGTTGAGGATTTTGGAAAAGTTATAATTGTTACAAATAGAATTTCATTTTTAGTTGTTGAGAAAAGGGTATTAAAATTGATTTTCTCCCTTTACTTGCAAAAGTGTTCCATTAACAGAATTGATAATGACTGGTTATTAGCATATTGTGAGGAAAAAGGAAGGGTTAGAATCAGATGCTCAAATTCATTGGACTTTTTTGGACATTAAAAAAAGGAATCTGATTTCTCTTCTTGTTAGGGGATATAAGGGTAATTTTATATTTATTACTTATATTTCTGTTTTTATCGTGCTATGACAGATCATCCTAACCAACAAACACGTGAAAGTCTTTTTGTGTACATAATTAATATATAAGAAAAAAGGTAAATTAACAATCTTCTAGCACAGCCTTAAATATTTTGTATATTAATTTGCATTTTTTTTCCTTTTAAGCTTAAGCCAAAACTAAATACTCTATACTCACTATCTAAAATTCAAAATCTTAATTCGACTATCCATTATATATATTTGATAAATAGAAAATCATTAAAACTAGCATTTGTGACTTAAAATAAATCATAACATTCCATAATTAGCATTATATGATTTGGACACTATCATTATATATTTCTTTCAGGAAAAACAGCGGTACATCAACACATGCAAGCATGTCATGATGTAAGACAAAACAAAGATCCATACACAAGGATTAAAATTACACAATATACAAAATTAAAATTGGTATATTTTTTTTAATTTTCTTGTCTACAGTTTATGTTGCTATATTTTAAATGTTCTCTATTTTGCTTGGCAACTGACACATGTGAAAGTGTGTCTACACATATGACAAATTATATTCGGTAGATGCACACAAAAGACGCAACGATCAAATTAAAGAGGTAGAAAATTTATGAAAAATAACAAAGGGAAAAGTTTAGCAAGCGAATAGATTAAAGGTTGCTTCACTTATTTGCTTGAAAAGATTAAAAAAATTTTAAAAAAAAGAAGGGAAAACAAGCATGCTCTACTGGAAAGCAAAGCATCTCGTTTCTCATCAGAAAACAACTCAAATAACAACAGGACTCTAATTAGAAAAAAAGGGCAAAAGTAAAGAAGATCAAAATTCGAGATTTTCTCAATTTCGTTTCCTTTGTTTTTCGATCTCTCGCAATTAATACATATAACTAAATTGAATTTTCCCAAACAGAAAAAAGATGAAGAAAGAAGAGTCTCACCAGATCAACAGTCTCATTTTTTATCTCTTCCAGGCTTATAGCTTTCGCCATCTCGGAAAACTCAAAGGAAACAAAAGAGCAAGGACGTAAAAATTAGGCAGAAAAACAATTGATTTCAGTGAGTATAAATGATGAGATTCATGGATCGAGATTTGGTGTTAGCAACGGCGGAAAGGATCAACAGAGGTCTTTTAGCCTCTTTGTGGAAGATAGAAAAGTGAGGTATAAGGCTTGGAGATTGGCCTCCTTTTATACTCAACACTCTAGCAGGGTAAACAACACCCCCCTCAGCTATTCCTATTTTTATTCATATTTGCCTTTGCTTTCTCTGACTTTCTTTTTATTTTATCTATTTCCCTATTTCATATACGAGAAAGACGGAAAAAAAGGATAAAGAGTTATTGTTGAATTAAATGAGTATTTTCCTTTTTAGTAAAGAATTGTGAATTGTCACAGTCTGGAATTAAATTAGGGTTTCGTTTAAAATTATTGGGCTTACTTTGCCTCATTATTTCATGCCAATACCAATATGGGACTCACTTTTAACTTTAACTACAAATGCTTATTAATTTTTAAATTTTTTCCAAATAATGGTTGTGGCAAAAGAAATACATTTATTTGGTATACTCTCGCTGAAATGTTCAAAATTTTTGAAGAAAAAAAAATGTTACAAGTTGAAATAAGATTATGATAGGTTAATGATTGAAATGTGCAACGTAATTCGAAAATAAATACTTTTTTTATTTTTCCTAAATAATAAATAATTATAAGTATAAAAATAATTTATTTATTTTTTATAAATATTATTTTTATACGGCGTAAGTTCAACATAATTACTTTAATGACTAAAATGCCCCTCCGGATTGTTTACTCAATCTATCATACTCCGTCTGCAATATTTATGGCTGACTTGACTGTTAGCTCCATCCAAGAATTGCATCATTTTGGGGCACTTATTCAGCCTCTTATCTTGCTTTATTATTCTTTTCTTTTCTTTTTTTAATTATCAATTACGATATTATTACCATTACTTTTACGGGCCAACCAAGTTGCAACTATAATATAATATTTTTTTTTATCCCATTTTAATTGAATTTGTGAGGCAGTGCACATATATTAAGAAAAATATTCAAAAACAAAATTTAAATCATATTTTTCACTATTATCCTTTATGAAGTCATAAATATGTAGTACAATTTATCTCTTAAAAAATATAGAACTTCAATAAATTAAAAGGTAAACATGAAAAAAATTTCAAACATTCATCTTGAACTTTGTATAATTCAACTATTTTGAACTTTGAAAAAAATATCAAAAATTCAATTAATTTGGAACGGAGGGAGTACTTTTTTCGTTTCATTTATTTAGCACTCTTTGATTCAGTACAATATTTAAACATAAAAATTTTTAAGAAAATTTCAGAGTAAAATAGAAATTTTAAAATTAAATTATTTCTAATTAGATTAAGATGACATCTTTTATTTTTTTGAAAAAAAAGATATTAAAAAAAAAAGTGTCACATAGGAGAAAGTAGATTAGTAATTTTAATTAATTTATTTATTTTTTGGAAGGGGAAAGGGGTTAGGGAATTTTAGAAAAAATGGCAATTGGTATTTTTCAAATGTACACTAGGTAAATTCATTCCTGTTCAATAGGTTACAAATTATATCGGAGATATAATTTACGTTATATCTTTGACCCATTTCAAATAACAATATTCAGAACAATTCTAAATGATTAATTTTTCTTTTAGGCATAGGGTATTCAATATATATATATATATATATTGAGCAAAAACAATTTGATAAAAATAGTGACTTAAAATCAAAACGTAATAATATGTGTTTGAATTTATACAATAAAACAATGAATTTTGCTTTGAGTGTAAAGGTGATACTTGCAATTGTGAACATGATGAATTTTATAAGATTCAAGCTCAGTTTGCTGATTTAAATGTTAAAACTATTACGGCTGATAATGTTATTGAATTGTTAAAAGAAGTTACTGATGAAAAACTTCGTGAAAAAATTATTAGTTTAGCTACAAGTTCAAAACAGGCTTCTACTTCTTCTGGTGTCAACACTTCTTTTGAAAAAAGAGAATTGAAAAAGGAATTTGAATATACTTCTCCTTATTCTATAGATGAAATAAATAAAAGAC
>JBCEWC010003118.1:0-31489 GCA_038996855.1 Solanum aculeatissimum | reverse complement strand
CATGAACTTTTTTTTGTTTATTTATATTATTTTTAAAAAAAATACTCATTTTTTTATACAAATATAATCATCGAAAGATATTAAAATAATTATTTAATTTTACTTGTCCAGTTTAAAAAGAAAGACATAATTTATTATTTTGTGTTTGTTTCATCCTAATTCTAATATTTGTATTACTCAAAATAATTGATTAGGGTGATATAGTAAAATCATAGCTGAAACAGCTGAGAAAATGATTTATTAGGGGTAATATTGTAAAATCACAGTTGAAGCAACTGAGGAAATAATTAATAGAAATAATAAAATAAAAACAAACAACTGAAGCATACACGTCAATTGACAACTGTTTGCTTGAGCAGACAATTGAAGCGTACACGTCAATCGGCAGTTGCCTACTTAACTGTCTCCTTAAGCAGGGTGATTAAGTAGGTATGTCGATCGAGACGTAACTGATTATCCACACTATACGTATGTAATAGATAATAGATATATAATATAATTTTTTTTAATGAAGAATATTTGATCCATTATTCTTTGCTATCCGTGGTTGCGACCGTAGACAACTTTTTTTTTTCAATTCCTTTCTTCTCATCGAATACGTACGTAGGGAAGTAGGGTTGTAATGATGTGAAGTAAAGCAGGACCCAAATAAGTAGTATTGTATTATACCTACCGCAATACCATTGGTTGCCATTCATTTCAGTCATCTCCAACGGGTCCATGTCATAAATAATGGAGTCCTCACCAAACCAAAACGGACACAATCATTTCACTAGGCGTCATCTACTTCATTTGCACATACTTCTCGTACATCATCAACAAATCTAACATGGATTTTTTTTTTAGATTTTTTTATTCAATAATTGTACCGAAGTTTGATCAATTCAAATTCATACTACATTCGCGGGGAAACATTCTCTATTAAGAATTTTACTATATTCATGATTCAAACTTGAGACCTCTGATTAAGGAACAAATAATTTCATTCATTACACTACATCCATTGATGATCGTAAAAATGAAATTAAGATTGTTTAGTCATAAAATTACAACTTTACTTCTTTTTTCAGAAATAACCTGAAAATTTTAATGCAATTTTAAATCATTAATTTTTTTTAAAAAAAATAACCTACAAGTTGTTTTTTCAACTGTAAAATTCATGTTTAAGAGGTTGTTTGGTAAAGTGTATAAAAATAATGTTAAAAAGAGTGTATTAGTTATTATCAAAACTATGAGCTCAGCCCCATTGATGAGAGCTCAAATATCCATTCATGAAGAGAAACAAAATGGCTAAAACATTTCTAGAATGACTAACTTGTTTCATTCATTGAGAGAATAATATTTATATTTATACAAAGAGTATTTACTAAAATTAGCTACTAATATGTAGCTAATCAACAATTCAACTAAGATGTAACTAACTCTAACCAACTCTGACAGAAAGTAATGACTCAATAATACAAACACAATACAAAATAAATATCTCAACGTGATAACCCTCCCCCCCCCCCCCCCCAAGGTGCATAGAAGTGAAGGAATCACTGTCAGCATGTTGAGCACTGAAGCATGTTTGATGCTAGGCAATGTTTTTGTTAAGATGTCAACTAGTTTTTATCCAGTTTCAATATGATGAAGAGATATTAGGCCTTCATGGAGCTTTGTCTCGGCAAAATGACAGTTCACCTCTATATGCTTGGTCCTTTCGTGAAAGACGGGATTTCTGTCAATATGCAAAGATGACTGGTTGTCACAGTAAATAGAAATGGGATTGGCAAAGGGAATGTCAAACACAATAAAAAGTCTGCTCAACCATACAAGTACCCATACCACCTTCCCTAAGGCTCTAATATTTTGCCTCAGCTGAAAAAAGGAAAATGGTCTCCTATTTCTTAAATTTTCCAACTGATAGGACTATCCCTTAGTAAAACAATATATCCTAACAAAGATCATCCATAATCAGGGCATGCAACCCAATCAGAGTCACAGTAAGCTCTAAGTGATAATCAGACTTGTTGGATAGAAAAATATCAAGTATAGGATCTTTTTTCAAGTACCTAAGCAAGTATATAGCAACTTGTAGATGGGGCGAGTGTTTGGGCTTATGCATGAATTGACTGAGGTGTTGGACTCAATATGCAATATCAAGTCTAATGTTTGTTGGAAATTGAGTTTCCCCATAAATTTCCTATAGTAAATAGGATCAGACAAGAGATAAACTTCCTTAGCTTTTATATTTAACATTGGGATCAAGAGGAGAGTTTAAAGTGATGAACCGGTGGAAATCAAATTCTTTTAGAAAATCAAGAAAAAAACTTTCTTTGAGAAATGATTACTCCATCAGCCTTGTAGAGTATTTCTAATCCTGAAAAATAACGTAGCTTTCTGAAGTCTTTAATTTTAAAACTGTTACGAAGAAATTGTTTCAATGTAGTGGTTTCATGTATATTTGTACCTGTGACATAGACATCATCTACGTAAATGGACACAAAAATTGAGGAAGTGCCATTTTTATAGAATGGGCAATAATCATGGAGGTAGTGAACATAACCCTTGAAATTGAGAGATTTGGTAAGCTTTTCATACCATTATTTGGTAGTTTTTTTGAACCCATACAAGAATTTATTTGACTTGCATACCAGCCATTGAGTATCAATTTGCAATCCTTGAGGAAAGGCCATGTAGACTTTCTCATGTAAGTCACCATGCAAGAATGCATTGTTGACATCTAGTTGAAAAAATATCCTAATTATACTTGACTGTAGTGGTAATAAGAGTTCTCACAGTGGTCATCTTGACAACTGGTGAGAATATTTCAGTTTAATCTATTCCATGATGTTGAGTATACCCTTTCACAACTAATCTAGCTTTAAACATCTCTATGAAACCATCAACCTAGTGTTTAATCTTGTACACCCACTTACATCTAATAGATTTTTCCCTGTGGGAAAAGGGATCATATTGCATATATAATCTTCATGGCCTCAAACTTTTGTGTCATAGCTGCTTCCAAGAAGGATACATAGTTGCTTCTTCATAAGAACTAAGTTTACTATCAAGACAAATGTTTCTCACAAATTACTGACTATCTAGGACCAAATCATTGGAGACGATATGACTATGTGGGGAAAAAGAGTTGTGGAGTAGAGATGAACTAATAGCCTAAGAAGAAAAAGTCTGAGATGAGGTTGTTGGAGCCTATGATGGTGCGTGGGAGGATTTCAGAACGGGTAATTTGTGGACATAGTAACTTAAGTAGGAAGGGACTTTGTGTTTTGTAATGACCTTCAAGCTCATTATCACCCTTTTACACGAATTTATTCTTTTTACCCTTCTTTGTATATGTTTTATGGTCCTTATGTAGTGTTAGTATGGGTAGAACACTTCCCGAGATTGTTGGATGAATTTGGTATGAGTTTTCTCCTTTGGAGTCTTAAGTTGAAAGGGTTGACTTTAGTTAACATCCGGATATTCGAGCATTGAATGAACATTTTGACAGTTCCATCAACTCTAAAATGACTATTTTGATCTAGGAGGAAGGTTGGTTCGAATTTCAGGGCTTCCATGTTGAGTTAGTACAAAAAATTATTTAACTTTAAAATTTGATCTAATTTGAGTTTGATTAATATTTTGAGTAAACGTGCCCGAATAAGAATTTCATTAGTGCAGCTAGCTCCAAAATGTCGAGTTTGATCTAGACGATCCTTGGTTCGATTCTCGAGGTGCTTGGAATGAGTATTTGGACAGTTATGTGTTTCATGTGTTAAACTTTTAAAAATATTAACTTTGGTCAATATTTCACCAAAAAGACCTCTATTGAAAAATTCATCAATTTCGTTGAGTTTGAAATATCATTTTTAGTTGGGTAGCACATTTCATCTGTGTCAATGGGCTCCAAAATAAATTATGAACTCCCGTCGGAGAAATTTCACCTTTCCCAAGTTCAGCACCAACTAAATTATTGGTGCAGACACATTAACTCTCTACGCTTGCAGGTCCTAGGTCGCACTTGCAGAGCGTGGGGTTCCTTGACCTCCGTTTCATAGGAGGACCTCGACATTCGTAGAGTGTAGCCTTCCCAAACCTCTGCATTCGAAAGAGAATCTCCGCATTCGTGGAGAATAATTTTTTCTAACCTTCGCATTTGTGGACTAGGCTCTGCATTTGCAGAGTATAAGTAAGGGCTCAGACAATGTCTTAAGACACCCGATCTCAGCAACTAAGTCTCATTTTGAGACTTAGCATTTTGGCAATTTTTGTGATTCTTGTTTTGGGGAATTAGATATTCGTGTGAGGGCATTTCAGTGACTATTATTCTCCAAAAATTCTTGTAAGTCCTCTATTTTATCATTTTCAAAGTTCTAGGACTTGAAATTTTGGTGGACTGATTTAAGCCCTTTCGATGCTCGCAATGTATCCAATTTGGGGTATAAGTTTCTTAAGCCATTTGAGACCTTCTGATAGAGTTGACTTTTGATTTCATACACAGGTCTCAATGTCAAATTTTGGACTCAATTCTAATCTAAAATAAATTATAGTAATATAGGTATTGTTAGTCTTTTTTGACATTTTATGCAATAATTTGATAGAGTGACAATGTTTGGAGACTATTTGAAAGGGTAAAGTTTCAACTTGAAGGCTTGAGTGTGCATTCTCCCTTGAGGTAGGTTATGGTCTTCCTACTTACACTTAGCTCGATATGATTTTATATAATTTGAATAGTTTCAAGTAAGTAGGATGTACTTTATTGAGATCCTTGATCGATTGAATTATTGAGAGGATTTGGTAACTTGGAATATGAAACTTGAAGAAATTCTTGATCGAAAAACCTTAGCTTAGGATGTCCTTGATATTGTGCCATAGAATATCCTTAGATATTTTCTTCTAAGCGATTAGATTTAGACCAAGGTGTGTTGGATTGCTAGAATGATGAATTGTTGGATTTTCTTTGATTTTTAATTGGCTGGTGTTAACTTATTGATGAAAATTATACTATCGTTGTGAATCATTAATGTTGAAACTTTGTTCGTGAAAACGTGATATTTTAGGTGAAAATTTGTCTAACATGACATTAAATACTATAAACTTTGTAAAATGTGAAATCTTAAACTTTTGTAAAAATTATCAGAATTTATCAAATTGATAGTGTTGTGACTTGGCATGTAAAAATGACAAATTTTATTGTATTTTGTTGTTGATAAGCTTGAGGTGTGAATTTTTAGTGGCCCGTAGATAATTTTCTAAATTATTTGTTTATATTATTAATAAGCTCGAGGTGCAAGTTCAGGCGGTCTGTAGATATATTTTTGAGGTTATTTATTTATATTATTGATGAGCTTGAGGTTTCTTCTGGGTGGCCCCATTGTTTATTTCGGGTTTTCACTATTTTGACTGTCTTTAAATATTGAAACGATTTATGGTGAGTTTTTGTTGGTTATTGTACCATGTTATTAGTTTACTTGTATGTGAATTATTTTTCTACTTCCCATACCCCTATATTTTTGTCTTGTATTATTTTGAAATTGTTACTCTTTAGTTATCTCATTCATTCTTTTTTTATTATGTATTATCTTTCTGAGCTAGGTCGGCCTATGATTGTCACTCCCTGGGAGAGTACCCTTGGCATGGCTAGCACTCAGAGACTATCGCTATCCCCCGAGCGAACCACTCAGCCTCATCACATTCGATCAATCACATTCTAATAGCGGAAGATGTCAATAATAAAGAATACTCAACGAAATGAAACGATAATATGATAATCAAGGTTAAAGGCCAAACAATCTATCCATCAACTAAGTAAGACTAGTATGAATGAAAACTAGTCAAAAATAACATCCAATCATAACTCGACAGTCTAATTTATAAAGCCTTTAAACATCTAACTAGCTTGTACCAACGACAGGTCCATAACTACCTCAAAATAAAATAAAATAAAATAAGTCTAAACTCAAATATAGAAATAAACATAGTATCCTCCAAAAGTATGGGAGGGATCACCAATCAACTGAATGTAAATAGGTCCTCAACGGAATGCCTGTCTCTTCATCATGAAAAAATGCAGACTCAAATGGATGTCAGTACATGGAATGTACGAATATGTAAAATGGCAGGATGAAACATGTAAAGATACAATAACATCAACTCAAAATAGCTCAACTCTAGAAAGTAGGGAACACAATTATCAAGTCAAGAGTCTAACGTAAGATAATAGTTTAGACAATGACTACTCACATACCATCTAATCCAATCCACTCAGAGTACTATCAAGGCCTATTTGTAAGTTTCTCTAACCGACAATCATCACCTATGAGCCGGTGATGATACAACAAAGAAATGTCGTTACCACATCCATCCAATACCTTGTCAGGATAGAGAACATCCCATCAGTGGATCCACAATAATAACATCAAGTCCTCTTTTTGGGATTAAAAGGAAACATTCATTTTTACGGTTTAATCCTCTCCTACGCTATCCATGTAGTTATTGAGTTCGAGTTAGACTTACTCTTACTCAATTCGGTGCTCAATACTTCTCCCAAGACTCAACATGCTCATAAGACATCAACCTTATGGTTAACTCATGCATCTAGTCTCATTGGACATTTATCAACTCAATTCATCATATTAATTATCAACTTTTTGGTTACATTCTTTTAAGGTTCAACTCTTGACTCATAAATGCTCAATCATGCATCATTCGGACTCATATCATTCAAGAAAACAAAAATAGAGTTAAAATATTTAGGGATTTCTATATACTCTTTAGGCTCAAATTATACTCATACATACTCATTTAAATACAATGTGTAAAAATAATAAGAATTTATGCTAGGGTTCATGTAGGAAAGTAAAATCATCTATTTTAAGTATTTAATTCATAAAAACTATAATTAATTCAAAATTATATAGAAATATATTAGAATTTAAGAAAAAACTTCAAAAAACCTTCATGCAATACTCAATTCACTAACAACTCCATCAGCTCGGATTTTGGGGCACATGGGAAGAACAAAATCCATATTTTAGTTAGCCTTATATACCTGAAAGTTTGTGACTTGGAATAGCTTGGAAGAATTCTCAAGTTCTTGCTTCAAACCCTAATCTCTTTCTCCTTGAAACCTTGTCCTAAGCTTGGAGGATGTGTTTTAGCGTGAAAAAGGTGAACTGATATGTTTAGGGCTTTATTTAGGTATAAAAATATCAAGTCTAAGCTTTAAAAAGGGGAGAAAAGACCAAAATAATTCTTTAAAAAAAGTTGTCAAAAGTCGTGTACGGTCCCATCTACGACCCGTAGAAAGTTCCACGACCCGTAGGGACCCTTCTGTAAACTTTTGAGCAAATGTTGAGGTTACTGAAATATTTCACGAGACCAAACCATGGCTCGTAGATTACTTTAAGACCCGTAGATGGATCCATAAAGTCTGAGGCTCAAAATTAGATTTTTAGGACTTTTTCAATGAGTGCAGTAGACGAGTCATACTTTGATCAACGACCCATAATAGAGTTTCGTAGATGAGTTCTCCTCTAGCAATCTCTAGTAATATGACTATAACTTTTGACTCCAAACTCCAAATGAGGTGAAACCAGTTGAATTGGAAAGCTAATTCAAAGAGATTTCATTTGGTAGGTCATGGGCTATCTAATTCTATGTTTGGTAAGAGTTATGATCATTTAAAGTTGACCCTTGTATTATCTAACACTAGAAACTCAATTTATAGGAAAGTTTTGAACTTGGCTAAGTGTTAGGAGTCTCTTATGACCTTAATACGCTTCTCATATATAAGAATGAGTTTCGAAACATAGGTGCATGTAAGAACAGAGTTATGTGGTGTCACAATATCTCTCCATTGTGATCATTTGTCCTCAAATGATGAGCAGCTAGGAGACCTATTAAGAGGGAACTCAAATACTCGGATACTCAAATGCTTATACTCAAGAAATCAACCTCAACTCAGGATTCAGAATTGAAAGACTACTTCTAACATCATCAATAGGCACAGATACAGTTAAAAACATGCATACTCAAATACTCATAGACTCAAGAGAAATATTAACTCAGAGATAAGAACTCAACTCAATAATGAGAAAGTAACTAAGAGAATAGAAACGAATCACTACCATCAATTTCATCATTAGAAGGAACGAATAGGTGAGGTTATCCAACCTTCATATCCTCTTCAGCCTCCCATGTAGCCTCTTCAACGTATTGACTTCTCCACAACACTTTTACGGAAGCAACCTCTTTAGTTCTCAACTTATGAACTTGATGATCAATGATTTGGACCGGAATCACTTCATAACTCAAGTTATCCTTCACTCCAATGCTCTCAAAAGGCACAACCAAACACGGATCTCCCAAAAACTTCTTAAGCATAGAAATGTGAAAGACCATATGGATGGCCGCTAGCTCTTGGGGTAGCTCCAATTCATAAGCTACGTTTCCCACTCTCTTCATAATTTGGTAGGGACCAAAGTAATGAGGACTCAACTTTCCTTTCTTCGCGACTCTCATTACACCCTTCATGGGTGTCACTTTCAAGTATACCCAATCATTCACTTCAAACTCTAGGTCCCTTCTCTTGACATCAGTGTAGGACTTCTGGTGGCTCTGTGCAGTTCTCAATATCTTTTGGATGATCTTTCCTATATCTATAGATTGATGTACCAATTCCGGTCCAATCAACCCTGCATCACCTACCTCAAACCATCCAATCGATGATCTACATCTCCTCCCATAGAGGTCCTCATAAAGAGCCATTTAAATACTCAAATAAAAGTTGTTATTGTAGGCAAAATCAATAAGGGGTAATTGATCATCCTAATTACATTTGAAGACGATGATGCAGGACCTCAACATATCCTCTAAGGTCTGTATTGTACGCTTTGCTTGACCATCGGTCTGAGGGTGAAAAGTAGTACTAAGGTTCACCTTTGAACCCAGGCCTTTCTGAAAGGACTTCTAGAACTATGTAGTGAATTGGGCTCCCCTATATGATATGATAGGCAAGGGAACTCCATGCAATCTGAAAATCTCTCGGATGTACAATCGGGCATAGTCTTCTGTCGTATTGGTAGTCTTTACCGCCAAGAAGTGGGTTGATTTAGTCATCCAATCAATAATCACCCAGATCAATTCATGTTGTCTACGAGACCTCGGTAAGCTTGTGATGAAATCCATATTGATTATCTTCCACTTCTACTCTGGAATTTCAAAATTTTGAGCTACTCTGCATGGCCCTTTGGTGCTCAACTTTTACTTGTTGGTAGTTTGGGCACTTAGAAATGAAGTCTGCAATGTCTCTCTTCATCCTACTCCACCAAAAACCTCTCTCAAATCGCGATACATTTTGGTACACCCTGGATGGATAGAGTATCTAGAGTTATGGGCTTTTGCCATGATTCTTTCTAAAATACCATCAACATCTGGGACACAAAATCTATTTTGGTATCTCAATACCCCATCTCCCCCTTTGATGAATGCCATCACTTTCTGCTTGTGTACATCTTCCTTCAATTGGAGTAAGTTGAGATCTTGGTCTTATTTCTCCTTTACCTCAACCACAAGAGATAACATAGACCCATTATGCACAAGTATTCCACCTTCACCAGATTCATCTAGTTGAACTCCCGATCGTGCTAGCCTGTGTACCTCTTTGGCCAACTCTTTCTTCTCTCCTTTCACATGAGCAGTGTTTCCCATAGACAACCTGCTAAGAGTATCAGCAACCACATTAGCTTTATCTGGATGGTAGAGGATGCTCATGTCTTAATCCTTGAGCAACTCAAGCCATCTTCTCTACCTTTAGTTAATCTCTTTCTAGGTGAAGACATATTGCAGGCTCTGGTCTGTAAATACATCGACATGTGCTCCATATAAGTAGTAGAGCCAAATTTTGAGTACAAACACCACCACAACCAATTCTAAGTCGTGCGTCGAATAGTTGCTCTCATGGTTTTTAAGTTGTTTGAAAGCATAAGCTATGAACTTACCCCTCTGGATCAAAACACATCCCAATCCCACTCTAGAAGCATCGCAATAGATCACAAAATCATCAGTCCCCCCAGGTAGAGTCAACACTGGTGTCGTCGTTAATATGGTTTTCAACTCTTAAAAACTCTTCTCACACTCATCAGAACACTAGAATTTAGATTTCTTTTGAGTCAGCTTAGTCAATAGCGAGGATAAAAAAGAGAATCCCTCAATAAATCTACAATAGTAACCAGCCAAACCTAGAAAACTTCTTATTTCAGTTGGAGAGGTGGGTCTAGGCCAGTTCTTAACTGCCTCAATCTTCTGCATATCTACTTGAATACCATCACCCGAAATAACATGGCCTAGAAAAGCCACGAACTTGAGCCAAAACTCACACTTGGAGAATTTTGCATACAACTCACTGTCCTTAAGCATCTGAAGAACAATTTGAAGGTGATTGACATGCTCTTCCTCATCTCTAGAATACACCAATATGTCATCAATAAATACAATCACAAATATATCAAGGTACTGTCTGAATACTTTATCCATCAAGTCCATGAAGGCGGTAGGAGTGTTGGTCAGTCCAAAGAACATTACCAAAAACTCAAAGTGACCATATCGGGTTTGAAAAACTGTCTTTAGGATGTCACATTCTCTCACTTTACACTAGTGATAGCCTAATATAAGGTCTAACTTGGAGAAAACAATGACACCATGAAGTTGGTCAAACAAGTTGTCAATTCTTGGAAGGGGATGATTATTTTTAATGGTCACCTTATTCGATTAAGGATAATCTATACATATTCTGAGGGTACCGTCCTTCATTCAAACAAATAGGATAGGAGTGCCCCACGGAGAGACACTTAGCCTAATAAATCCCTTATCCAAGAGATCTTTCAACTTCTCTTTCAGTTCTTTCAACTTGGTGAGAGCCATTTTATATGGAGGAATAGAGATAGGCTAAGTATAGGGGAGAACATCAATCCCAAATTCGATCTTCCTATCAGGAGGGACTCCAGGAAAATCATCAGGGAAGACATCAGGAAACTCATTGACAACTGGAACTGACTCAAAAGGTGGAAACTCTACATCATCAGCCTTAACTCGCACGAGGTGATAGATAAACCCTTTAGAAATTAGTTTTCTGGCCTTAAGGTAGGAAATAAACTTTCCCTTTGGCACTACGAAACTACCCTTCCACTCTATAATAGGCTCATTCAGAAATTGGAACTTGACCATTCGGGTTCTACAGTTGACAGAGGCATAACAAGCGTAAAGCCAGTCCATGCCAAAGATCACATCAAAGTCAACCATCTCTAACTTAATCAAATCAGCAGGAGTATCCCTCTGATAGAAGGGCACTACGCAATCTCTGTAAACCCTTTCGACTATGATGGGTTCACCACTAGGAGTAAAAACACTAAAGAGCTCAAGAAGATGAATATTCAGGAAGGATCTTAAACGTACTAGCAACATATGGAGTCACAAATGATAAAGTGGCACCTAGGTCAAGCAAGTCATAAACGTCATAGGAAAAGACTCGAATAATAACATCTAGTGCAACTTCCTGATCCTGTCGATTACTCATCACGTACAGACGGTTTTTACCCCCACCCGTATTAGTAGTGGCACCTCTCTGACTACCACTAGTTGGTGGTGATGCTGAAGACTGGGCTTTATTACCTCCCTCACCCCGCCTTCTCATTGGGCTCTCATTATGAAAATGACTAGTCTGTCCACACTTATAGTAAACATTTATGCCTCACGGCACTCACCTAGGTAGAGTCTGCCACATTTTCCACATAGTGATTTCCCCTTCAAATCTTGAGTCATACTAGCTTGGGATTGAGAACCCTGAGCTCTAGAATTCTGATAGCCCTGATATTTTTTATCATACCTATTACTCGGAGTTAGTGCACTTGCTGAAGATGGTGCATAATTTGAAGACCTCTTCTGAAAAAAGGACTTGTCTCCCTTACATTGCTTATGCTGGCTAGACTCATGCCCTACTAATTTAGCCTTCTTGCTCAAATTCTCCTCCCTATCCGTCTTTTTGTCCTCCTCAAGTTGTTGTGCATAGATGATAACTACAAATATATTCATGCCCGGAATTAGCAATGTCGCTTTGCACTCCTTTTTTACATGTTTGCCCAAGCCGGATATGAACTTTCTCATTCCAGATCTCATGTCAGGGACCATCTCTGGAGCATACCGGGATAGCTGTATGAACTTGAGGCTATATTCTTTAACAGTCATCCCCTCCTTCTTCAAGTTAACAAACTCCTCAACCTTTGCTTCCCTTAACTCTCGTGGAAAGAAGTGATCAAAAAAGGCACTCTAAAAATCATCCCAAATGGCAGGCTCAGCATCCTCACCTTGGCTCTCTCCCCATTAATTATACCAAACATTTGACATGTCCTTGGGTTGTCAGGAAGAAAGTTCAATCCCCTCAGTCTCGGTCGCGTGCATAGCTTTCAACACTTTTCATATCTCATCAATAAAGTTCGAAGGGTCTTCCTCAACCTTAGACCCTGTGAAGACTAGTGGGTTCATTCTCAGAAAATCTCTAAGTATGGTGGAAGCAGTTGTCTCTTGGGAGCTAGAACTAGGAGCCTGTGATCTCCGATTCCCACTCTGAGCGGCTACCAGTTAGGTGAGCATAGTGATAGCTCCCCTGAAATTAGCTTCTGTAGTAAGAGTAGGTGGAGCAGTCGGTGCTTATGGGATATTGGTGGCTCTAGATGGTCGACCTCGACCCCTCATCTCCATTTGAGTAGGCATCTCTAGTGGGGGATTTACAGCAGTAGAGGAAGACGCATCTCTTTGAGTAGCGGTACGCTTAAGAGGCATGATCTGTAAATTTGTAACGCGCGAATTAGATAGATACTTTAACAGAGTTAAACTCTGTCGCACGAACTCAAAATACAAGAGAAGTGTAATAATTCATAATGTCCTATAGCCTCCTGCTTATAAAGTGTGGTGCACAACACACCTATAAAGAGGACTCTACTAGACACTGCTTCATAGACTCCCTAGGACACTTGAATTCTATGCTCTGATACCAAGTTCGTCATGCCTCGGGAGGTTACCCTTGGTGTGGCTAGCACTTAGAGACTATGACTATCCCCCAAGTGAACCACTCGGCCTAATCACATTCGTTCAATCACATTCTAATAGTTGAAGACATCAATGATAAAGAATACTCAATGAAATAAAATAATAATATGATAATCAAGGCCAAAGGCCAAACAATCTATCCATCAACTAAGTAAGACTAGTATGAATGAAAACTAGCAAAAAATAGCATCCAATCATAACTCGACAGTCTAATCTATGAAGCCTCTAAAAATCTGACTAGCTGGTGCCAACGACAGGTCCATGGCTACCTTAAAATAAAATAAAATAAGTCTAAAATCAAAGCAAGAAAGAAATATAGTATCCTTTGAAATTATAGGAGGGCTCACCAATCAACTGAATGTAAATAGGTCCTCAACGCAGCGCCTGCTAATGACCACTAGTACATGTCTCTGCATCATAAAAAGATGCAGGCCCAAATGGACGTCAATACGTGGAATGTACGAGTATATAAAATGGTAGGATGAAACATATAAAAGTAGAATAATATCAACTCAAAATAGCTTAACTCAAGAAAGTAGGGAACTCAATCATCAAGTTAAGAGTTTAAAGTAAGAATATAGTTTAGACAATGACTACTCCCATACCATCTAATCCAATCCACTCAGAGTACTATCAAGACCTATTTGGGAGTTTCTCTAACCGACAACTATCACTTATGAGTCGGTGATGATATAACAAAGCGATGTCATTTCCACATCCATCCAATACCTTTCAAAGGTAGAGGACATCCCATAAGTGGATCCATAATAATAACATCAAGTCCTCTTTTTGGGACTAAAAGGAAGCATTCATTTTTACTGTTCAATCCCCTCCTACACTAGCCACGTAGTTACTGAGTTTGAGTTAGACTTACTCTTACTCAATTCGGTGCTCAATACTCCTCCCAGGACTCAACATACTCATAAGACATCTATTCTATGGTTAACTCATGCATCTAGTCTCATTGGACATTCATCAACTCAATTCATCACATCTATTATCCACTCTTTGGTCACATTTTTTTAAGGTTCCAACTCTTAACTCATAAAAGCTCAATCATGTATCATTCAGACTCATAGCATTCAAGAAAACAAAAATAGAGTTAAAATATTTAGGAATTTTCATAGACTCTTTAGGCTCAAATTATACTCATGCATACTTATTTAAATACAGTGTATAAAAATAATAAGAATTCCTGCTAGGATTCATGTAGGAAAGTAAAATCATCTATTTCAAGTATTTAATTCATAAAAATTATAATTCATGCAAAATTATATAGAAATACATTAGAATTTAAGAAAAACCTTCAAGAAACCTTCATGCAATACTCAATTTACTAACAACTCCATCAACTCGGTTTTGGGGGCACATGGAAGAACAAAATCCATGTTTTAGTTAGCCTTACATACCTGAAAGTTTGTGTCTTGGAATAACTTGGAAGAATTCTCAAGTTCTTGCTTAAACCCTAGCATTTTTCTCCCTTGAAACTTTGCTCTGATGTGTTTTAGCGTGAAAAAGGTGAACTGATATGTCTAAGACTTTATTTAGGTATAAAAACGTCAAGTCTAAGATTTAAAAGGATAAGAAAAGATAAAAATAACCCTTTAGAAAAAGTTGTCAAAAGTCATATATGGTCGTAGAAAGTTTCATGACTCATAGGGACCGTTCCATAAACTTTTGGGTAAATTTTGAGGTTACTGGAACATTCCACAAGACTAAACCACGAACCGTAGTTTACTTAACGACTCGTAGATGGATCCGTGAAGTCTGAGCTCAAAATTAGATTTTCAAGACTTTTTCCACTAGTGCAATAGACGAGTTGTACTTTGATCCACGACCCGTAATAGAGTTTCGTAGATGAGCTCTGCTCTGGCAATCTCCAGTAAAATAGTCATAACTTTTGACTCTGAACTCCAAATAAGGTGAAACCAGTTAGTCATTTGGTAGGTCATGAGATACCTAATTTTCTATGTGATAAGCGTTATAATCATTTAAAGTTTACTGTTGCATAATCTCACACTAGAAACTCAATTTATAGAAAAGTTTTGAACTCAGCTAAGTGTTAGTAGTCTCTTATGACCCTAATATGCTTCTCATATGTAAGAATGAGTCTTGAAACATATATGCATGTGAGAATAGAGTTATGGAGTATCACAATTATGCCTTCTGAGTACCCTGTGTTTTGGTACTCATGCTGCACTTGCGCATCTTTTTTATACAGATCCCAGTTCGAGCCACCCTCAGCATACACTCGATCATTCGTAGCAATTTCATATTTGGATAGTGGTGATCTCTTTGCATCCAGAGACTTGTTGCATTCCTTATTTATATATAATGGTATTTTGCATTTCGAACAGTCAACCTCTATTTTGTATTTTTATATTTATCAGTTTTTGGTACTTAGTGGCTCCTGTCTATGGTGATACTAGGTCCAGGTAGTTAATTTTACGTCAGACTATTATTTTGGTTACATTTGAATTTTTAGCATATTTTATATCATATTGGGTATCTATGTTTAGTCCATATTTCTTGACTATGTTATTCCCTCTTTCGCTTATTTATATTAATTTATGAAAATTAAATTGTATTCTATAAATCTAGAGTCTTGGGTTGGTTTGCCAACTCAAGAATTATAGTAGGCGTCATCATGATCCGAATTCGATTCGTAACATGTGCCTTGTGGGACTTCCTAGATTCTACTATGTTGTGTTGTAAGAGTGCAAGTGGTAATGGTACAGAAATATTAGTTGGTGAAGGTGCATGAGAATGAGTGGTATGAAGTTCATTGTGATTAGGTGACAAATTAGGATGCATAGTATATCAGTCTCATGATTAGTCTATGAAGTATCTAACATATGCAGGGGTGGATTATCATTTATATCAACACAAAGAGTATAGTATCAGGTATAGATGGAAATTTATCAGTGTTAATAGAAAAGGTGAAAGGAAAAATAGATTCACAAAAAATCACATCTTTAGAAATAAGTATTTTCCTTGTGGATAGACTCAATACCTTGTAACCCTTTCTGCCAATAGGATATCTAATGAAAACATGAGGAGTAGTTTTGGGTTCAAACTTAGTCCGTATGATAACACAAACAATTAAAGCTTCTCATGTGGTAATATACAAGCTTTTTCTGATGTAACAGTTCAAAAGGGTATATATTTGCAATGAGGGGACATGAAAGCCTATTTATGATGTAGGTTATTGTGATAAGACATTCTCCCCAATATTGTAATTCTAATTTAGATTGAAAAATGAGAGTCTTCACTATTTCAAGAAGGTATTTATATTTTCTTTCCACCACACCATTCTGCTATGGGGTTTATGGGCATGATTTCTGATACAAAATTTCTTTAGATTGAAAGAAGGTGGTTGTTTCAGAGTTTGTGAGTTTTAAGTCATTATCTGGCCTTATCTGTTTGACAGAGGTATTAAATCAATTATTTACCATGATCACAAAGGCTTTTATGATTTATAAAGTGTTATTTTTACAGCTTAGAAGGTGAGTCTAAATGGTTCTACTGTATTCATCAACTAAGGTAATGAATTACTTATACTTATCATAAGTAGCCACATGCTAGATCCCCCCTCCCCAAATCAACAAGGACTAGATAAAAAAATTGCACTTGTGGTTATTTTTTTATCAGAAAAGAAAAATCTAGTTTGTCTAACCATTTAGCATATAAAATAAAGGAACAGTTGTTTAGGTGAGAAATTCACAGGAATTGACATATCCTTCATCTTTACAAAGGGTACATGACCAAGTCTATAATGCCACAACAAATCTATACTATTACTGTGAAGTGTACTATTGTATAAAAAGAATAGAGAATTATTTTTATTAATAGATAATATGTTAATTCTAATGAAAAAATGACATGAATGAGAAAGAGAATGACAATAATAGTGCATTTTATCAATTAGATTATATTTAGAAGGAAAAAGCAATTAGAAAAATAACTTTCTAATTCAGAAATGTCATTGCCTTTCTTGAGACATTCTGAGCATAAGAGGTAGAGTCCATCATGCATATTATAAATTCCAAAGGCCTCTTTAGTGAAGGAACCTGCAGTAGAAAAGCAATATCATAAAATAAAATAACACACTTAAGGTGTAAAGTTAAAGAACTGATGGATATTAGATTGTATTTGAAAAAGGACACTAGTAAGACTTTATATAGAGTAATCTTAGATAATAATACCACATATTCTACTTTTATCATCTTCACATTGTAGCCATTAGGTAGTTTCACAAGGAAAAGGTAAGGTAATATTAGGATATTAGTGAGGTGTTTTCTATTAAAAGTCATGTGATAAGATACTCCTGAGTCTAGGATCCACAAGTCTACTTTTCTTTTAAACATCCATAAAAATTTTTATCAAAGTTTATAAAAGATGTGCAAGCAATGATACCTTCAAAGTTGACAACCCCACTAGTTTGAGCATCACTGTATGTGCTAGAACTGTTGAAGTATTGTAGCATGTCCAGTAGTTGATCATACTACTCCTTGGACAAGTTGGTTGTTTTGTGATTGTTGTATGGTGGTTTCTCATTCTTGGTAGCACTCATACAGGATGATAAGCCATGTGCATTAGCATCAATTCCTTTGCCTTTCTTAAATATATTGTTATAGTCATTATTAAAGTTTCTTTGAGAGTTCAGAGTTGGAATGGGTTCTTGATTCCTGTGGTTATATGAATTGTTCAGAGAGGCATGACCTTGAATAGTTTAAGAGGGATATCCATGTATCTGGTAGCATCTACTTGTCTTTTGTATGTCCAAATTTCTTGCAATATTACTCACAAAAAGTCTAGACATACTAGTGTTGCACTAACATTGTAGTTATCGAAAGTGTAATTATTGGTATTAAGATTGTGATTTGGTGTATAGTTTGTTCTGAAATTCTTGGTCCTTAAAATGCTTGTAGCAAAAGAAGTAAATTTAGCAAACATCTGGTTATGTGACTTAAGCTCTCTTTATTTTTCCTCCTACACAAGAAGTGCAAATGCTTGTCTTATAGAGGGTAAAGGGTTCATCAAGAGAACACTTCCTCTAATTATTGTATAAATCTTGTTCAACCCCACGAGAAACTAACCAAGCACCTATCATGTCATCCTTATACATAAGTTCCTTAGAACCACAAGTATATTGACAATTGCATATGTGATTAGCTGCTAGGATACTTAGTTCTTCCAATAATTTCTTCATCCTAGCGTAGTAACCAATAATGTCTGGGGCATTCTGACTTAGATCATTGATTTTCTTTTAAATTTGATATAACTTTGCTCTATTAGTTTGATCATATTGATCATCCAACTCCTTTCAAAGTTTTATCGAGTTAGATACATATTAAACACTATTCACGATATCTTTGGAAAAGGAATTTAGAATTCAAGAGATAACCATATCATCACAACTTCCCCATTGGCAAAGCTTGGTGAATCGAGCATCAAATTTTGTGTATTCACCAATAACAAAATTCAATTTATTTTTCATGGAAAGTGACCTCAAAACACTTTTCTTCCATGAGCAATAACCAGTACCATCAAAAGGAACATGTGCTAAAATGAAACTACGACTATCAAAGAGGTGAATGTATAGAGGATATCTTCAGCGACAAAACTTGTGGTTGGAGGATATATGACCATGTTGGGCAAAGCTCAAGCTTGAGAATGAAAACATCCAGTTGAAAATGAAAATTTCAAGGTGAAATAACTTCAGTTAGAATGAGGAATCTGGAATTGAGAGGAACTATCATAAGTGGATAAGATTAAAATCAAGAGAACAAGATCAATCAAAATCGAGATCAAAATAGAGAAGAAGGAATTCAATAATGTAGAAAGAAGGGGGAAGATTCAATTAGCTCTGATACCATATCAAAACTATGATCTAATCCCCATTAATGAGAGCTCAGATCTCCTTTCATGGAGAGAAACAAAAAAGTTAAAACATATTGTGATTTCTTAAATGAATAACTTGTTTCATTCATTGAGAGAGAAAGTGTATATATACAAAGAGTATTTATCAAAATTAACGGTCAATATAACAACTAATTAATAGCTCAATTAAGAGGTAACTAACTCTAATCAATTCTAACAGAAAGTGTTCACTCAGCAATACAAACACAATATAAAATAGATATCTTAGCTTGATAGTTATGTTTGCATTAGTTATATATGTTTGCATTAATTATGATGAGATATTTATTATGTATTTTTTAGTTTGATATATTAAAAATATCTTGCATTGCATAATTCTTTTTAAAAAATATATATTTTTATGTACAAATGTATCCTCCAGAAATATGGTAAAAAAGATGTAAAAATAAATTTGAGGGGCAATTGGGTCTTTAACCATACTAATGCATTCATTACATCCTCTTGCATTACTAATATCTAGGAATGAATGGTACTAATAGTACACAACAGAGTGTATAACTAATATTTACATTAGTTATATATAGCATGAAAAAGTGTATCAAACAAGATATTACTAGTACACCTAATTAATGCATGCATTATCTTTTGCTAATACATTATACTAAATGACATCTAAGTTTACATTTAAGCATGTCAAATATGAGAACTTGCTCTACGTGCTTGATTTCTTCGCATACTTAAATGGTTGTATTAGGCTTAACACAAGTAGACTTGTTCAAATTGGCATAACTCCTTTGTTGGTATATTTGGGGAAGGATTGTAGAACGGGTGTTTGTTCGAAGATGAGAAGAAGCTAAAGTGTGAAATAGTAAGTTTAGAATTATAAAATTTCTATTTTATTAATTTCATTTGTAATTATCTAAAAAACTATTTATGACAGTGCAATTTTCTAATATAAGAGGATTTTATTTATTTCTATTTTAAAAAATAATAATCACTACAACATGAAAATATGATAGCATAAAATATAAATATCATATATTAATAATAGAAACATGATTTATAGAAAATATATTTTTAAAATTAAATTTAATACTTTAGGTGTACGCTTATGCTTTTGCACTTGAAATTAAGAGGTTACATCCTATGATTCTACATCTTTTATTTTGTCCCAAAGCATTTTTGATATGTCACACCTCAAAACTATCTTAAAACTCTCTCCAAAACGCCTTTGAAATCACTTGTTAATAGTAAACAAAATATTTAAATTCTTATAAAAAATCAGTTGATCAATAATAAAGAATTCTTTTCAGATTGAATGGTAAAATCTAGTGATAAGGCCCTATGAATATAATAAATCCACTATTAATATATTACTTAAGTGACTATGTAACACTGCGTGTAGTTGGACAGTAATATATAACACAAATAAAATGACCACTCTAGATAGGAACATCCTAATTAATAAAATTTAATTAGTATACAAAATTTATTATTAATGTGGAAGAAGTAAAAATCACCATCTATAGAAATTATAACTTAAATTGATTGAGTAATTTTGATAGTAAAATGACTATAATTTAATTTCTTTTTACGATAAAATTAAATGACTTTCTGAAATATTTACCATTAAATGGATGACTTTTTAAAAGATAAATTGTCAATTAATGAAAGAATTAGGAAGAATGTTTGGGAATTTTCTGATGTTTGCATTGATCACTGTACATCTCTTTATACAAGTATTTGTACAAAATAATTAAATGAAAAATACTCAACTGTACACTTGTCCCAATCCTATCTAATATACTCTAACCACATAACAAACTAGATTCTCTTCTATGCTAAAACAAGTGTTGGTCACGTGCATTCTTTCTTGCTGCATCATTTTTTCTTTCTTTCTTTTTGCTACTAATAGAGAGTGAGAAGAGTGAAGTATAGATCCTCTTCTTGCCAACATCCCCCCTCAAGTTGGAGGGGATGGACAAAACCCTCAACTTGGATAATAAATCATGGTGAGAAGATCCAGAGAGTGGCTTAGTAAACAAAACAACAAGTTGTTGTTTTGCTGGTGTGAATTGAAAAGAAATAAGGCCAGAAAGATATTATTGGTGAACAAAATGGCAGTCAAGCTCTACATGTTTGGTTCTTTCATGAAAAATCAAGTTGCGGGCGATGTGAATCGCGGATTGACTGTTAGAGTGAACACGCACGGGTAAGGAAGGAGAAATAGAGAGATCTTCTAGCAAGCGTGCTAGCCAGGTGATTTCTGCTGTGACTTTTTGCATTGAGCGATATTCAGCTTCAGCGGAAGAATGTGAAATCGAAGCTTGTTTCTTTGATTTCCAAGAAATTAGAGACCCTCTAAGGGTGATGAAGAACCCACTGATGGAATGATGAGTGTCCTTGCAAGATCCCCAATCGGCGTCACAAAAAGCTAGAAGCTCCAAAGAAGGATCAGAAGACAAAAGAATCCCTTGTCCTGGATCCAATTTGAGGTATTTTAACACGCGTAATGCAGCAGAAAGTTGAGATTGACAGGGTCTCTGTATAAATTGACTAAGTTGCAAAACTGTAAAGGACAATTCCAGACGCGTGTTAGTCAGGTAGTTCATATTCCCTACTAAGTGTCTGTAAATTGTAGGATCACTAATAGGGATGTCACAATTTGCATGTAATTTGATAGAGGGATCTACACGGGAAGTAACTTTTGGAACATGTGTGCAATCAAATTCTTTGAGGAGGTCCAAAGCAAATTTTCGTTGAGTAATAATAAAGCCTTGTGATTCTCTGATGACTTTCATACCCAAGAAATAATTAATGTTCCCTAAGTCTTTGATCCTGAATTCTGAATTTAAGAAACACTTAATCTTAGCAATCTCTGTTACATCATTCCCTATTAATAAAATATCATCTACATACACTACTAAGATAGAAATAAGATCCCTTGAAATCTTGAAGAATAAAGAATAATCATTCAAAGAAGTTGTATAGCCCTTAAAGGCAAGAGCACCAACAAGCCTACAATACCATTATCGGGAAGCCTGCTTCAAACCATATATAGACTTCTTGAGTAGACAAACATAATCAGATGAAGGGGCAATGAGTCCGGGAGGAAATTTCATGTAAACCTCTTCTTCTAAGGAACCATGTAGAAATGCATTGTTTATATCTAATTGAGATACTTTCCAATCCTTTTTGATAGCAACTGCTAAGAGACACCTTATTGTTTTCATTTTGACAACGGGGGAAGTCTCGTTGAAATTAACACTTTGTTTTTGAATGTCCCCTCTTACAACCAAATGCTTTCAACCTTTCTATATAACCATCAGAAAGAAACTTGATTTTGTAGACCCATTTACAGGGTAAAGCTTTCTTCCCCAACGGGAGAGGGACAACATCCCAAGTCTCATTATGTTGTAAAGATGAAATCTCAACATCCATGGCTGCCTGCCAACCTGGATGTGCAGTAGCCTGAGAATAACTTGTAGGTTCCAAAAGAATGTCAAGAGAATGAAAAAGTTGTTGGTTAGGAATAGAAAGACTATTAACGGAAAAAATGGAAGGTTGAGAAGGGATAGCAAGACAAGAATCAGTCAAATTGGCCAGAAAAATACTATTACATATAAAATCCTTTAAATATCCAGGCTTTCGAGAAATTCTTTGTGACCTTTGAGGTTAAATATTCATTTTCTATGAGAGAGAAATAGAGCTAGGTGAAGAAGGGATGGAGACTAAGGTAGGATCAATAGTAGTAGGCACAATGGGAGATGGGATGGAAGGAACTGCTTCATCAAAAGAAGAAATGGGACTGGAAAAAATAAAGGGTGAAGGAATAGAAGAACTATCAGCAAACGGAAAACACTGCTTATGAAAAATAACATTGCTAGAGATAAAGACGCTTTTAGTTGCTAAATCCATTACTTTGAAACCTTTCTGATGCGGTGGATATTCTAAGAAAACACACTTAGTTGCTCTAGGATCAAATTTGCCCCTCCCATGTGACAAAGTAGAAATAAAACAAAAACATCCAAATGTTCTCAAAGAATTATAAGAGGGTGACTGCTTGAAAAGAAGCTCATAAGGAGTTTTTCCGTTTAGGACCTTAGAAGGCAGTATATTGATCAAATGTGTTGTTGTAAGCATACACTCCCCCCAATAGGTAATAGGCACTTTGGACTGAAAATATAAACCCCTAGTAATCTCCAAAAGGTATCTGTGTTTTCTTTTCACCACCTCATTTTGTTGTGGGGTAGAAACACAACTCAGTTGATAAATGATACCGTCTTCCTGCAGATATGCTGCTTCAGATGTTCCTTTGCCTAATTCCAAGGCATTGTCAGATCTAATACACTTCATCTTTGTGTTAAATTGTTGTTCAACCATGGCAAAGAAAGACTTCAAAATAAAAAAGCCATTGATTTTAGTAGAAAGAAGAAATGTCCAAGTTCCTCTACTATAGTCATCTACTATAGTAAGGAAATATTTATAACCATTGTAAGTAGAATGCTTGTAGGGCGCCCAAGTATCTATCTGAATTAAACCAAACAATCTCTTAGTTTTGATGGTGCTAACAGGAAAAGAAGATCTTGTTTGCTTAGCTTGAGGACAAAAATAACAAATAAAATCAGAATCTGATGAATGTCTAATGAAATTCAAATGCTTCATTGCTGAAAAAGGCAAATGCCCAAGTCTCATATGCCAAAGGCTTACATTAGGAACAACATTAGCAGAAACTGGAAAAGAAGCAGAATTAGAAATAGGACTGGAAGTATGTCCTTGTGGAAAAGAAACAACATTTTTGCTAGATGTAAAACTAGGACTAGAAACTGATGGCTCCAAAAGATATAATCCCTCCTTAACTTCACCAAAAGCTACCATTTTCTTCATTAAAAGGTCCTGCAAGATACAACTAATAGGTGTAAATAAAATGTTACAACTAATTTGACGACACAACCTATGAACAGAAAGAAGGTTGTATTTAAAAGCAGGAACATGAAGCATATTGATTAAGACAAGATTTAGAAGAAGGGAGACACTCCCTATGTGAGTAACAATTACCTAGAAAGAATTAGGCAGACTAATAGTCACAAAAATGGGAAGAAGAGTAAGAAAGACCAAAAAAGAAGAATCAAAACATATGTGTTTTGATGCGCCTGAATCAATAATCCAAGTAGGAGAGTTAAAAACTGAAAAACATTTTTCTGAATATTTAAAAATAGTACCAGCCACTGCATTTGCATTGACTTCAGCACTAGGACCAGATCTAGAGGTCTGCGATTCCCTAAACATTTTTGTTATTTCATCCTTTTGTCCTGCAGTAAATGGTTGATATTGAGTGAAATTAGCTTCCCCAGAAGCATGGAAACAAGTATTCACCCCTTCATTAATGTGAGGAATGAATTGTTCTTCTCCATCTTGATTACCAAAAGTTGCATTGCCTTTTACTGAAGTAACTGGGGTCTTACCTTTGATAAATTCAAAATCATCTAGATATCCATGTAATTTGTGGCAGTCATCTATGATATGTCCCATTTTCTCACAGTAGGAATAAGTAACATTAGGATTGAATTTTGTTTTCTGCCTTTAAATTTGGGATTTATGTGACCAAATTTCAAAGGATAGGAAACAGGTTTTGGATTAGGATAGGATGTGAAATTTTGGTGGTGTCGGTTAATATGGGGGACCCTGAAATTAGGACTTTCAGATTTGTGGTGCGATTTTCCTTGATTGTTCACCATAAAAGAAGATGAATCGGGAAAAATTTGAGCATTGACATAAATTTCCCTTTGATTTTCATCCTGTAAGAAGAGAGAATAAGTGTGATCCATACTAGATAAAGGATTTAACATAAGGATATTTCCTCTAGCCTGAGCATAAATATCATTTAGTCCCATTAAGAATTAAATTGATCCTGCTGAGATTTAGAGAACTTTGATTTTCCATTACAAACAAATGGGCAAGAACACACAACATCATAATTTAAAGCATTTAATTCATCCCACAAACATTTCAACTTAGTGAAATAGGTTGAGACATCAGAATTTTCTTGAACTAAACCATTTAATTCCTTTTGTAGGTGAAAGAGTTTGGTACCATTTGACTTACCAAACCTCTGTTCAAGACTGTCCCACAACTCCTTTGCTGTTGTTGAGTAAATAACACTATCCCCAATCTCTTTGGATAGTGAGTTCAATAACCATGACATAACCATATCATTGCAACATGACCACTGGGAGAAATCTGAAGGAGTAGCGGCTGGAATTTTGTAAGTTCCATTGATGAAACCAAGATTCCTCTTGGCTGAGAGAGCAATGAGAATAGATCTCCTCCATCCAGGAAAACCTTTTCCATCAAACACGCTGTTGGCAATCGTCATTCCAGGAGAATCTGATGGATGAAGATAATAAGGGTGACTGGAATCCACTCTAGAAACTGGAGTAGTTGTAGAGGTAGTATTACTTGTTCTAGAAGCCATTGTTGCTAAAAGAAACTTGGTAAATGAGAGAGATGGTGATGAAAGAAGAAATATTGAGCTCACTACTCTGATACCATGAAAGAATTAGGAAGAATGTTTGAGAATTTTCTGATGTTTTCATTGATCACTGTACATCTCTTTATACAAGTATTTGTACAAAATAATTAAATAAAAAATCATAATGAAAAATACTCAGTTGTACACTTGTCCCAATCCTATCTAATATACTCTAACCACATAACAAACTAGATTCTCTTCTATGCTAAAACAAGTGTTGGTCACGTGCATTCTTTCTTGCTACATCATTTTTTCTTTCTTTCTTCCTGCTGCTAATAGAGAGTGAGAAGAGTAAGCATGGATCTTCTTCTTGCCAACAATTAACTCCTTATCCTCTTCCATAAATAAATTTACCAAATATTTTTTCTACAGAAACCTATCAGTAGTCATCAGAGAATCACTAAGAGAAAATAAAAATTAGCGATGACAAAATTTTATAGCTTAATAACAAAAATTTCATGTTAATCCCATTTATTTACAGATTAGCTATAAATAAATTTACCAAATATTTTTTCTACAGAAACCTATCAGTAGTCATCAGAGAATCACTAATATGTATTTTTGCACAGGAAATTTTTGAACGAATAGCCTTCGAAAAATATTTTTTAAAATTAAACAAGACGTGTATATTATTTTTCGTTCTACAAGGTAAATCTCGATTATTTTTTAATTAATTACATTAATTATGTAGGATGATTATATCAATAATTAAAAGTTGGTGTAGTTAGGTTGACTTTCCACTTTAATTTCTTATAATGACTGACCAATAGTCTACCATTTGACAAGGTTGCCTCACTGCAGAAGCGAAGCTTTTAAAATTATAATTTTATGAATTGTGACTTTTGTAATAATAATATATTTCAAGTATTAATAACTTAATTTAAATTTAATTTTAAATAAAAATTAATGAATTCGATCAAACTTTAGTTGAGCTCTTGTTTGTATGAGTGTAGGAAAATAAGTGTACAATTATTAGTTGGCCCTGTATAATAATGAGAGTTGGTGATGGTGCTGGAAACGTCTTGCTCACGGTTACGCTGGCTGCTCCTCTTCAATCATGTTGAAACACAACCGTATATGTCTCTAACTCTACTATTGTTATTCTTTTTACTTCTTACAAAGATTATTATCATTATAGTCTGTTCAGCCTAACTTGACATGACTCCAAGTAGCATAAATTTATAACCTTTAATTTTCTCAAGTAACCACCTAGCAAATATATTTCTCCTAAGCATGGATAGTTGAAGCACATTAGTAGATTAAATCGGGGCAGATTGACTTGTCACACATCAGTCTCATCGTTTATCTCTAGGAACAAGAGATTTTCTTATGTTGAAGCACGCATCTCAATCACCCTATTTGTGTATGAATTGAATGACTAGAGTTAGCAAAGACTTAAGACACCTTTTGGAAGAAAATTATATTGTTTATACATAATTAAAATTATTTTTTAAAGGACAAAAATCCTTAAATTTCTTTGTGGACACTGTTCCATTGCGTCACCAACATAAAATAATACTAAAAGCATTCTTAAAGATTATATTGCATATTCATTGTCGATTTCAGTTATATAAAATGAAAATGTAAAACCCTTTCTTCTTTTACATTGATAGTGTAGTTTAGTGAGTGAATTCTCATTTTTATTAGGTCACTAATTAAAATTTTAAGTTTTAATTTAAAAAATATTGGTAATCTATAATGTAAGTACATTTAAATTTTTAATACAAATATTAATTTGTAACCTGATAAAAATATGACATTTTAAACTATGTTATTATATATATGAGATTAACTAGTATCCACCGATGGTGGACACTAAAACTACACGATCAGCTTTTCTTAATCACAAAATAAATATTATCACAATTACTTATTATTTAATTTTTTTTTAAAAGTATTAAAGGTAAGTTGGACTCTTAATTAATTAGAGGAGTTTGTTTAGGATTCTTACTAATTGACTTACAAAAATAGGAAAGATCTATTTCATCTCTAGTTTCATCGTTAGTTTGAAGCTCACCTTCAATACCATTGAAGCAACTCACATACACAGTTGAAGCAATTTGAGACAATCATCAGCACAAAGGTGAAGAATTTTATATTTTTGTGACGAAGAATAAAATCAATTTTATTATGTCTTCATCACAACCTGGATGATATTGCCTTCTTCATGACCATTTGACAGTAATCAACTAATCCTGTCCTTTTCTTTTCAAAATGATGTTTTCATAAGTGGTTGGCTAAATAATTGAAATGTTGAGAATGTTTATGGATTCTTATTCAAGAAAGAGAATTTCAATATCATTTTAGTCCTTTTAAAGTATTCAAGAATATAAAAGCTTTTCAGTTCCTATAATTTCAGAGGCCAAACTCTGCATCGACCACTATAAAATGGATAGGCCGACCGATCAGTGTGACCCATTTACTAATGCTAAGATGGATAGATAGCATCCCAAAGTAATTAATTAATAGAGAATGGAGTGGATAGGTGCATAGAAGTTGGAAATTAGGAACCTGATCCCTGCTGAAATTTCATGGTGGCGGGTGATTTGCACAAAATAGGATAATATGAGTCCCTTGTTTAAATTGTATCCCGTTTTTAAGGAATAACCACCTCAATACTACAAATGAAAAATTATGCCCTCACAGTACAATTTTCATTTCATTTTGCTGGAATGACAAAGCTTGCATGATTTACAAGTTCTGCAGGACACAAACTTCATAGAAATTGTTCACAAGTAATAGAATGAGAAAAATTTAGTGTGCAATCATTTACAAGTTTCACCAAACTGGCAAGACTTGGGAACTTCTGCATTCTACCTATATATCTTGTTAAAGTGCTCTCATTTCTTGTCAGATTGGTAAAAATTGGTTGGTTGTTCAATTGTTCACAAATCTTGCCAAATTGATACAAGTTTCATTTATCTACCTCGTAAAACTGTTAGATTGACAAAACTTACATGTGTCATTCAATTATTTGTTTTATATTCAAGTTAGAATTCATGAAACACAGAATTTAAACTAAATAATAAGCAAAGCAAAACGTATCGATTTCAAACACTTTTACAATCAGATTGCTCTGTCTTTAGATACATTAGGTGCAAATATGCAACAGTAAAGAGAGACGGAGAATCAAGAGAAACAAGAATAAAGTAGACACAAAGCAATTTTATTTATTTTTCGCAAGTAAAACAAGTTCGCACCTTGAAATAGATTAAAGTTTGAGGTAAATCACATCAGGAAGAAGGGGGAGAAAATTTGTCGATGGGTCTGTATATTAGCAAAGCTTTAAAAATCGTGACAAACGTTAAACATTGACCCATACAACATGAACTTATGTGCAAATATTCCACACCATGCACTAGAAGTAACAGATAATGTGAACAAAAGGAAAAGTAAGACTTATCCACATACTAACCCTGATAACTGACATTTCAAATTCTGGAATCAAAATACTTCAGAGCTTAAAGTTTTAGGAAGTTACGTTGAACCACGTAACAGATAACAAGTTTTGTATCACAAGCTTAGAATGACTTGAATATGAACAACCTAAAGCACCAGATCTTTCAATTTAGCCATTTCACAAAACACTGTTGTTGAGAGTATTAGCAAGATAATGACACCATCGTCAAAAATCCTGACACTTCTTTAACCCAAGGCCAAAATATATGGGAAGCAAAAGATACCAAAATAGCAAATGCAACATTACTTGAGTTTATACCATGGAGCTTAGTTTTACATCAAAATTTTTATTTTAATTTACAAAATTATATCTAACAACTGAATTTTTCATTGCAATATGATTAATGCAACAAAATAAAAAGTACACAAACCAAATAAACATGTTGTCTGGGCTGAGTACATGTTGAAAAAAATGGAACCACAATGCAAAAATTTCACAAATAACATGACCCTTTTGTGAATCTTCATCAACCAGCACGTCAATCCAAATAAAGCATCATATGTAGTATAAGCTTGATAGAGAAAATAAGAATTCAACCACATATGTGCAAACATATCACCTTAAATAAGCAACTAAGTTCTAAAAGTGGGCAGTGCCGTCAGGAAAGAATTGTATGATGATTCAAGATCGAAGTGAAGTTGACGAGCTTGTTGTTCTATCAACTCATCTGCCACTCCCATTTTTGAAAGCCTTGAGAGCCACTCTCTCATCTTTGTCTTCCCCTTAAAATTAGTTGGCAGAATTAAAAGTTTATTGAGGGAAGATGATAGGTCTGACAAAAGGGGATAGACCTGGTCAACAACAACTATATTCAGCTTCAAAGAGTCCATGGCTTGATGAGGTTCTGCACACACTCAGCCACAACAGAAGTTGAGGATGCAGTTGATGTTGCAGTGGTGGCACGGTGTTCCACAGTGGCAAGCACACCAGAGGTCACAAGCCGATTTAAGGCAGCAGGGCAATCCATTTTGTAGGTGTCATGAAATTGTTCAATGCTAGGTACTGTATTTTTCAACGTGGAAGATAAGGTCTTGAAATGAGCAATCAACTTTTGGCATTCAGTTCCATATTCAACAGGTGAAATGATATCGCTAACATAATCCTTCTTAAGCTTTTAGGTTGCCTTTATTATAGCAAAGAGCTCCGCAAATTTTTCATACATTCTCTTTCCCACTTATCATTTCATAGCTTAACCTTCATGAGAGTTGGCAACAATATTTTGATCTTGGTCAAAAAGGTTGGAGAAGATGATGGGACACACGCAAAGATACTAGTCATTGTCATTACAAGAACATTAGGCCCTAATGTTACAATATATCAATCTACAACTAACAAATCTTATAATAACAGTGATCATACTTATAGGCGCTACCTCCATACAGATATTTACAAATAGAAATTACTAATTGCGTCTAGTGTATAATCTATATCATTTAATTGAAAAGTGCAAAAAATTTCAAATTTCAAACTTCAAAGAACAGCATATACAGAATTTGTCTTGGATACGATAGCTAAATACAAACATGTCAGTTTATAAAAGCTAAATGAACAAAGATCACCATTGCGAGGTGAAAATGACCAGTTCAATAGACATCTTAGACAAATTTATCTGGGATTTCACTATTCTGAATGATGACAAATATGATTACCATCACAGAAATGGGTGGCAGATAACAATCTCCTCAGAAATAGATATTACATGTTTCTTTGATAGTTTCTACTCCCAAAGTTCTCTCAAGTAGTCAATTTTGACTTAAAATTGCAGAAAGTATCTCAAGTAAAAATATAGGAATTAAAATCATATGAAATTATCTCCGCCCCAATTTCTCAATTATATCAATATAGTGATCTTAGTTAGAAAAAAAATAAAGCTATAATAGCATATGTTATAAATTTTACGTCTACTTTAACAACATACATACAGACCAAGAGATACATAGAGGCAACATAGGATCATATAACTGTTTGAGGCACCATCGTTGAATATCAAATATCACAATCAACGAATTAGTAGTTCCTAATATGCTTATACAATTCACCGTCAAATTGATTCTTCACATGATTCAATTTCGTGTAAGGATCATTTACAACCTCTTTATATGCCTATGTTTGAAATTATATCTATGCATTCGATGAACATTTTGTGGAACTTTTGCACCAGTCTTCATTTTCAAAATTATTCATAAGGAGTAATAACTTCGAGCAAATAAGAACACAAGTAATAATATAAATTCAAAACTTCGAGTTCAAAATGCGATAATGACTATAAGTTAAAGGTATTTAAACAAATGAATATGCTATAAAATTATGCCTAAAATTATTTTCTATCAAAAACAACAACTAAACTCTGTATGGTTGTGTCTCGAGGCATCTTTTATAATTCAAAATTTTAAAACTTCAAGCCAACTCATAGATTAGAAATCTTGTTGGTATAGATATGAAGCAACTTGTTGGTTCATATTTGAAAAAGGAGAAAAAGAAAATGATGCAAATGTGAAAATTAAGATTTGGTAGTTGACCAAACT
>JBCEWC010003117.1:0-31495 GCA_038996855.1 Solanum aculeatissimum | reverse complement strand
CTCTTAGCTCCCATTGGCAAAGTCTTGTATCTGGACACAACCTCTATACAGAAGACTAGGGGCAGCATGGCCAAAGTGAAAGTCCAGATAGATATTACCAAAGAAAGACCATCCTATGTTTGGATGGGATTTGATGAGAAAGACTTAACAATTGGGAGGTGGAAGACTATTCAGTATGAGAACATACCAGCCTATTGCTTGTACTGAAAATACCAAGGTCACATGGAACATGTTTGCACTCATACTGAAGAATACAGGTCCAGAAAAAAGAATTAGAGACAGCCATAAGAAACAAACAGCATGAAGGGGCTACGGAGGTCCATCAGGTACCTGAAAATAAGAAGAATGCTAAGGACAGTGATGAAAAGGACAAAGGGAAAATAGGTCAGGAATAAGAAAATAGACAGCAGAAGGATCAATGGCAGATTCAAGGTAAAAAGAATCAAAATAAAGCCTTGAAGCAGGGATAACAGGAGAGTATACAAACTCTCCCTCATGATTAGACAAGCAAAAAAGAACAACAGATTGAAAGAAGATTATCAGGTAAGTACTCTAAAACTGACTTATCTCATTATTATGCTGATCTTGATCATCAAGAACAACCCACTAACCAATCTGCAGAGGGAGAAGCAAACAAGGCTCACAGCACCAACACTGTGACATTTCATAAATCAGCAAGGAAGGAAACGATAGCTGATAAGGCCATGCCAAAGAGAGACAGTATCAAGGACCATACAAAAAACAACTCCCAATTAAAAAAAGACAAGGTATTGACTTATCTTCCCATGAGATAAATGGTCTAGCCCTTTTAGACCATTCTCTCATTCCCTACTATCCTAAAGATTCATTTATTGGTCACTCCCCTACCCCTTCTCCCCCTGGTGTTGTTGGAGGGCAGGAAGTTGTTAAGGAGTACCCCACTAACTTGTAGGATGGGAAACCTGAGGGAGGGGATCTGACTCATGTTTTGCATGAGGTTTCCACTGACCCTAGACTTGACTATAGAGCCTCTGCTACCCCTTTATATCCTCAAGAGGAGCTGAGTCCCTATGGGAGATCTAATATGGGAGTTATGGCCAAAGAATTGGAATCAGTTGCAAGCACCAGTTTTACAGGAAATAGATCCAAAAGGGAAATTGAGAAAAAAAGGAGAGATGCTCTTAAGAAGAAAATGGAAAATCAGCAAAGGTGTTCTGAAGTTCCTTTGAGTTTGGAAAAAGGGAATATATCAGAAGAAATTCAGGAAAAATCTAAAGGAAAAGGGCTGAAAGATAAGGGTGCTCAACAAACCTAAGGAAAGAGCATCACAGAATGTGTCCTAAACTCTGACCCATCTCTGCCTAGTGAGGAGGTGGATGAGTACCAGGTGATACACTCAGAGGAGGTATTTGACAAGGACAATCTCCCCTTAAATGAAGGGGAGGAAGAGGAAACCTGTGAGTACCTAATACAAGCTTTCAGTCTCTCCAAAGAAAAAGGGGACAATACTGAACTTCAAAGAGTTACAGACCAACAAGGTTTATCTCATAGAAACCTCTTCCAGGAAAAAACTAGCAAAAGGAATAACAAAGTTACTCAGTCTGCCACAAGAGGTAGACCCAACACAAGTTTGTTCTCAGCTAGATCTTCTCAATGATTAGGACAATCACATGGAATATTAGAGGTATCAATACCCAGGGTGTTTTGAAAAGACTCAAAGCTCTTAAAATAATCCACCAATTGGGCATGATCACTATTTTGGAACCATTTTCTAAAATAACTAAGCTGGACAAGTTTAAGCTTCAGTTGGCTATGGATAATGCTATAAGTCATCCTAATGGAAAATTTTGGGTTTTTTGGAATGATGACATCAATTGCCAAGGTTTGGATTCTGATGAACAACAAGTCACTTGTGCAATTCACCATCCTCAGCTGACTACCAAGTATACTATTACATTTGTGTATGCTAAATGTAGAGATCAATTAAGGAGACCTCTTTGGGATAAGATGCTCTATTTGGCTAATTGTAACAACAACATCCCTTAGTGCATCATAGGAGATTTTAATGTTATCACCAACACTGAAGAGAAGAGTGGTGGCATCCCCTACAACATCAAGAAAAGCTTTGAATTCATTGGCATTATTTAGGACTGTTGTTTACAGGACTTAGGATTTTCAAGGCAAAAATTCACTTGGACTAATAAGAGAGGAATTGGGGCCACTATCTGGAAGAGGCTTGACAGGGGCATGGTAAATGACAAGTGGTTGGAGAGTATGCCCCATACCAACATCACTCCCCTCCCCTCAGTGGGTTCTGACCACTGTCCCCTTTTATTGGAGATGTAGATTAGAGACACAATTCCTACCAAGTATTTTAAATTTCTGAACTGCTGGACTAACCAGGAAAACTTTATGGATACTGTAAGGAATTGTTGGAACAAGGAAACCAGTGGCAGTCCAATGAGGATATTCCACCTTAAACTGAAAAGATTAGCTACTACCTTGAGTAGGTGGTCTAGGGATCAGTTTGGAGACATCCACTTTAATGTCAAACATTTTGAGGAGAAAACCAGAGAAGCTGAAGTTGATTTGATCAACCATAAATCTGAAGAAAAAAGGAGTCATCTTCATAAGACCAATGCTGAATACATCAAATATCTAAAGATGGAGGAATCTATCCTTAGACAGAAAACTCAGCTGAATTGATTCAAGGAGGGGGATGCTAACACTAGGTTTTTTCATGCTTTGGTTAGGGGGAGAAGGAGAAAACTCCTCATTCAGAACATTCAGGATGAAAATGGAATTTTGCTTCAAGGGGAGGATAATATAGCAAGGGAAGCTGTGCATCATTTTCAAGGGATCTTCACAGGGGAAGAAAAACATATAGATGAGGAGGAACTAGATTATATTCCTACAATGGTTACTCAAGATCAGAATTTTAAGCTCCAGGCCCCCTGATTTGGAAGAGCTACACCAGGTGATTCAATCTATGAACCCATACTCAGCTGCTGGCCCTGATGGATTCAATGCCATGTTCTATCAAACCTACTGGGAGATTTTTAAAATGGACTTGCTGAAGATTGTTCAGGCCTTTTTCAGTGGCCAGGAGATACCAAAGTACTTTTCCCATTCTTGCATTGTGTTGATTCCTAAAATTAGTAATCCTGGCAATTTCTCAGACTACAGACCTATTAGTCTTAGTAATTGCATCCGCAAGATCTTCTCCAAGATCCTTTTCTCAAGATTGGCATCTATTCTTCCCAGCCTCATTTCCAGGAATCAATCTGGCTTCATCAAAGGGAGAAACATAGCAGAGAACATCATGCTTGCCCAAGAGATCATTCATCACATCAAGAAACCTGTGGAAGGGGGAAATGTAGTTATTAAACTTGATATGGCCAAGGCCTATGATAGGGCTTCATGGTCTTACATTTGTATTGTCATGAGAAAAATGGACTTTGGTAAGCAGTTCATTGACTTAGCTTGGAGAATAATGAACAATAACTGGTACTCCATTATCATTAATGGGTCCAGTCATGTATTTTTCCATTCTACCAGGGGGCTTAAACAAGGTGATCCCCTTTCACCTGCCATGTTCATTTTAGGGGCTGAGGTCCTGTCTAGGATACTGAATAGGCTCCATGATCAACCTAACTTTCAAGCCTTCCATATGAATAAGATGGGACCCTAAATCTATCACCTTAGCTTTGCTGATGATGTCATTTTGTTCACCTCAGACAACATAGACTCTTTAACCATGATTATGAAGGTTCTGGAATCCTATGAAAAGATTTCTGGCCAAACGGTTAATAAGAGCAAAAGTCATTTTATGGTTACCTCCAACACTGATCAGACTGCTTGTGAGAGGATCACTGACATAACTGGTTTTAAGCAGAAAAAGGATCCTATCACCTACTTGGGATGCCCCCTTTACATAGGTAGGCAAAGGATTATCTACTTTTCAGATGTGGTCTCTGAAGTAATCAACAGGATTTCAGGATGGCAGTCAAAAATTCTGAGTTATGGGGGGAAAGCTACTTTGATCAAGTATGTGCTCCAGTCTTTACCTATACTTTTTTAGCTGCTATATCACCCCCTTCCACCACTTTGAATCAAATTCAAAGCCTCACAACAGATTTCTTCTGGGGGAGACTTGATAAAAAAAAGAAGTATCATTGGGCCTCATGGAAGAGCCTCAGCTATCACCTTGCAGAAGGGAGAATTGGGTTCAGAAACATGAAGGATGTGTGTAAGGCCTTTCAGGTCAAGCACTGGTGGAACTTCAGAAGTAATACCTCCCTTTGGGCTGAATTCTTGAGGGCCAAATACTGCCAAAGGGCAAACCCTTTGACTAAGAAAGAAGACAAAAAAGACTCTCTGATTTGGAAACATATGATGTACAACAAGCACTTGATTGAACCTCACATACAATGAAAGATTCTCTCTGGGAACAATTATTTTTGGTGGGATAATTGGTTGGGAGTGGGGCCCCTGACTCAGTTTAGTGAGGCTAATCACAGGTTTAACAACATCAAAGTGGCTGAATTAGTGCAAAATGGGCAATGGGACCAAGAGAGGCTCAGGAAAATAGCCCCTCACCAGTACATAAACACCATTCTCAGCACCCCAATCCAGACTCTCATTGGCATTCCTGACAAACCTATTTGGACTCTAACCACCAATGGAGAATTTACAACATCTTCTGCTTGGAACTTGGTTAGGGAGAAAAAGGATCAGAACATCTTTAACAGGCTTATCTGGCACAAGCATATCCCCTTCAAATGCTTCTTCCTGCTATGGAGGGCTATGAGGGTGAAGCTTCCTACCAATGAAAAGCTGGCCAGCTTTGGTTATGAACCATCCAACTGTCATTGTTGTACTAACCCTGGTGGGGATACAATTGAACATATCTTTCTCAATGGTAACTTTGCCAAGAAAATCTGGAACTACTTTGCTACCTTTCTTAGCATCAACATGGATGTGAATTCTCTGAGACTGAACATCAACAAGTGGTGGGAAACTAAACATTTTAATGAGGCCCACAAGATGATGTTGCATACAACTCTAGTTTTCATTTGTTGGAACTTGTGGAAAATCATATGCTCTGCTAAGTATGATGGTATAGTCCCTAATGTAGCCAAGGTCAAATATATGGTGACCAGGGATATGTCCATGTTAATGAGGACAACATTCCCCTACATAGACTGGCCTTATGGCTGGAAAGATATTACTATTCTGGTGGAGAAGTGCCAACATGAGGTAAGAATTACTCCAGTCTAGTGGGAGAAACCTCAGGACCATTGGATCAAGCTAAATACTGATGGGAGTGCCTTAGGTAATCCTGGAACTATAGGGGCTGGAGGGGTTCTGAGGGACAACAAAGGAGACCTTATTCTTGCCTTTGCCAACCTTTTGGGACAAGGCACTAACCTGCAGGCTGAGGCTCATGCAACAACTATTGGATTAGGATGGTGTGCCTAATTGGGATTCACCAAAGTCCATATGGAAGTTGATGCTGAAATGCTCAGCTCTTGGATCAATCACAAAGCAAAACCTCTTTGGAAGATTCAAAGGGAGTTGGATAGGATCCAATAATATGGGGCCCAAATCCTAGAGTTCAAATGTCAGCATATTTTGAGAGAGGCCAACCAAGTGGCTGATTCCCTAGCCAAATACAGCCAAAAACTTAATAGTCCCCAAGTTTTTCAATCAGCCAGTCAGATGCCAAGAGAGACTAAGGCTTACCTGAAGATGGACAAGATGCAAGTGTTCAACTTTAGAAGGAAGCAAATGAAGAGAATGAGGAAACCACCATAGACACTGCAGCTTACAATCACAGACAGACAAGACACCCTCTGTACACTGATCCAGTAGACTGTCCAAAAGGATAGAATATAGGATTAGACTTATGTGCTTATTTTTATTCAAATTGTAAGGGGAGAGTCTCCCTTGTTTATTGCTTTCCTAGAATTTTGTAATGAGAGGAGTCCTCTTTTAGGATGTTCTTGGTTTTCTCTCTAGAAATAGGGTCTCATGGCTAATTAGGCAAGTCATGAAGTACCATCTTAGGGAGGAGGTAAGGTGGATGTCCCCCTCAATGTATCTTTTGTTTCTGTTTATTATTTATGTTAAAGCCTGGGGGTGTTGCTTAGCCCCTGACCCTACACAGGGTCTTTAAAAATTAAAAAAAAAACACTCTTCAATCCTCACAAAAATTCTCTCAATCCTCTTGACCTCCTTTGATGAAAGCTTGAAGAAATTTGGGAAAAATCATCTTTCTTGCAAACTCATCCAACTCTCTTGGCTAATTTCAAGGTATGTGAGATTAATTCATGGATCCCCATTCATCTATGAAGACCTAAGAACCCTTATCTTTAAATTATGAATTTAAGCTTTTATTTAATTATGGGTTCTTTGAATTTTGACATATTTAATTAAGTTAAGTCGTGGGTTGTAGAAATTAGGTGATTTAAAGTTGATTTAAGTTTGAATTTTCATGAAGTGCATTAAAACTCTTGAAGGTCTAATATGCATGTCCCTTTGATGGTTTAATATGCTTGGGTAAATTGCATTATGTTTTGAATTGGGATTTTCTCATGAATTATGTTGAATTATCTATTGAATTATGATTTACGGCTTGAAACTCCATTACCCATGCACTTGATTCCTCATTCATGGCATATGCATTAATGTATGGTTATGATGAAATTCTTGTTAAGGGCATGACTGTCTTGTTATGATATGATATGCTAAAACTTGTGATCACATAGTCTCTTGTTATGACTCTTTGAGCATTTTGGGTGCTTGCACCATTTTGATATGTTATGAAGGCTTGATATGATAAGCTATGTAGATAAGCTATTCCTATTGCATTAATATGGAAATGGTTTTGGAAATTCTTGTTGGCTTTTAGCCTAAGTATGGATATGGATTTGATAATGACATGATTTGCCTAATGATGCATGGTTTTGAAAATAATGTCAACCCTCCATTTTGAAAGGCTTGCATGTATATATATGTGTTGCCGTGGGATGAGGCTTAGTATCAAGGGAATGGAGTCAGAGTGGACTAGCTACAAGGGTCCATACTCCTTTTCGTCAAACCATGTGCCAATACGAGATATCTCCTAAGATGGGATTGACTTGTTATGTATCCTTTTTTAGGGTTGACTAGGGATCTACCTGGCAAGTAGTCCGAATCCAAGTAGTACCTCGCTTGAGTTCTCTCCATTGTCGATTGAGGTAACATCCCTGCTATAATATGATTCGTAGGTTGCATTTCATGCATCATGGCATGTCATATTGTTATGATATACTCATCTTTTGTCTATGTGCATTCCTTTCGTATCACTTGTCCCCTTAACATCTTGCTTGGTCATATTATTATGTCATATGCATTGCATGCCCACATACTTAGTTCATATTATGTGCTAACACATACTCTTTATCTACATGTTCTAACCATATAGGGACTAGTGACGACCTCTATCTCCCGTTGGACGACAAGTGACATCTTTGAAGCTATTTCCTTGTGGTGATCCCATTTGTTCAAGGGCAATAACTACTTTCTATCTTCCTTGTATCATTTTATTTTCTTTCTTTATGACTTGAGGGTGAGCCCAGATTATGTCGAGACCCCGTTCTATCTTATGTAGAGGCTATGTTGGAATGTTAAACTCTTACACGTTGTATTATGTTTTGTTAAGATATTATGGTTATTAAGATTTTATTATGGGAATGATGCTCCGATTATGCTTATGATTATGTATTGAGTTTGTGAAAGTTGAGAATGTGCTTTTGTGGAAAGTCCCCTAACCTGGTATGCCCCCATAGCTTGAGTCCTACTTACCCGCCTCTTAGAAATACTTGTTATTTTCTATGTGATCCATGTTCCTCCCATTCCCGACAACATCCCCATAGCTTGAGTCCAAAACCCCATTTTCCCTAGAAATATGTGCTTTGTGTTTACTTTTCTGCATTTCTAAACCGATGATGTGAGTAATGATGCCATGATGGCTTGATCAAGTACTTTTAGGTTCTCCTTCACCATGTCACCAATCCTCTCATTTTCTCACCTTTGAAGGCCTCACAAATTGACTTGGCTAATATTGAACCTTGTTTCAATTTGGTGGTACACTAGTGTCAATTCTTGGTCATAATGGATTCTTATTTCAAGAAGAATAGACGATTTGATTGAAGCAAACAAACTTAAATCAAGAAGCTAACTACGAAATAAAATGAATAAAAGCACAAAAGAAAATAACACTAACAAAGAAGAGGATTCAAGAACCAATAATCAACAAGTAGATCAATTACGAGTTAAAAATTAGCTTAGGAATCTTGAAACAAACGAGAATCAAAAGAGTAGAAACTACGAGTTTAGAACCTCAGATTGGTCTAGTTTTGGAACTTGGAATCCGGCGTTTCAAAAGCCAAAGTTGAAGTTCAGCTCGTAAACTACAACCTTGACTGCCAAACCACTTTGGCAGACCATCAAATGGTCTAATTTTGACAACCTAAAGTTACAACAGCTGGAGCAGAGTTAGGAATACTCAAGTACAATTTTGCGAGTAGCCGAATGGGTCCTTCAGGCACGACTTTCATCTCCCTTCTAGAACTTTTGCAGTTTGAAGTCCCCAAATTTGACGTTCTTATAAGCCCCTTGTATTTTATTGACCTAGGACTTTCCCTTTTTGGTAAATTCCAATTGTACCAACATAGTTATTCCTTCTATTCTTGGAATTTTTGGATCAAACAAGTTCTTGAAAGATTCTTCTCTTGAAATTTTGAGTATTTCCTAAGAACAACAGGAACAAGATGAATACCCAAATGAAGAACCTTAAAATTTATAGCTCGAAATTTCACAAAATTTTAGATTTAAGTTCTCTTTGATATAGAGAAAACCCCCCAAAACCTTTTAGACTTCAATTCCAACCAATTTCTTCAAATTTCAAGACCCACTTTCTTCTTCTTCAAGCTTCTTCAATTCAACAATGGTGAAATCTTCAATTTCACTCCAAACTTCATCAAATCTCAATCTGAGACTCAATTAATGTTAGAGAACACAAAATCTAACATTAGAAACTTCAAATAAGACTTAAATCAACAAAATCTTTTGGGATTTTTCAAAAATATTTTGACCTCTTTTTTTTGTAGTAATAACCCAAGACTAGAATCGTAGGAACGAATATAAGTCTTGCTCTGATACCAAATGATGTAATACGATCTGATGAAAATAAGATAAAATACGAAATCGAAAGACAAGAAATTAAAGATAGAAGAAAAGATACTAGAGAAGGAACAATTGGCAACTAAAGGATATATTAAATCCTAAAACCTCCAATTGATGAATCCAAATCAAGCACTTAATCAAGATATTATAGACACACAAAGAGGAAATCAAGAGGAACCAAAAGGTATATTAAACCTTAAGACCTCACAATTAATTGTAAAATAGCACCTACCTCTTACGAAGATCTCAAAGAAAATAATCTCCAAGCAACCTCCTGTCCTAAACAAGGTTCAATAGAAGCTTCACCAAGCTCTCAAGTCTCTTAAAGGAGATCCAATTTATCATTCATCAAAAAAATACTCAATGGAATAAAAGACTACCTATTTATAGTCCAAGGCTAAACTATTACAAAAATGACCCAAAAGTGGCCAAAATTGATAAAAAACGATCAAAGTGGCCGTCCTCTTCTTCATTCGGCGCACCACCAAATTATCTTCTCATCGCCGAATCATCATGACTATGAGACTCAAATATTCTGTCATATTTGATGGTCTTACTAGCCATCGCCAAACACATTCAGTGGATCACTAATCTTTCCTCCCATCGCCAAATGATCACATCTCGAAAGCCTAAATATTTTATAACATTTGGTAGTCTCACATATCATTGCTGCGTTCATTCAATGCATCGTCGATCTTTCCTCGTATCTCTGATTAGATCCAGCCTTGAGGGCTCAATTTTCTATCAAATTTGGTGAGCTAACTGAACGACGCCAAAAAATTTGGCAGATTGCTGAACTAAGAATCCATCACCAAAACTAATAGTGTCTCTCTCTGCTTTGTCTTCATCTCTCCAAGCTATCTTCCAGCCATAGAATTCCTTCCCTACTTCGCCTTCATCTCTCCAAGCTATCTTCCAGCCATAGAATCCCTTTTTTGGCCTCTAAATATGCCCATGGGCCTCTAGTTTCATGACAAATCTTTGCAACCCTTGAACCTCCTTAGATTGGATCCGAGTGAAAGTTGATGTGTTGCCGAAATACACAATTTTGATGCTTAAAACTTAGAATTTTGTGTGTTCTCAAAGTGATGCTAGTAGGTTTGATTGTGTTTTTGTATTTGTTTTGTAGGATTACAGTGTTTGCAAAGTTTTGGGAAAAATACATTGAAGTTGCTGATTTTTGTGAACCCTCTACAGGTTGTGGAGGAGTTCACTAGTCGTGGAGAGGGTCTCGTATCAATTTCCGGTGAGGGGTGCCAACTTGAAGTTAAGTCTACTAGGAGAATCCACGAGTCGTACATTGATATACGATCCATAGAGTGATAGTCATGCCCTGAGGATCAGAAAGTGGAGAGATGTAGAAAAGTCATCATACACAACCTCCTAAGGGCCATAGAATCTTACACGAACCATGGAATAATTTCATAGAAGCTAACTCCAGAACACTGCTAGAGTCCACGAAATCCCGATCTATGGGCCGTGAAGTAGGATACGAGTTGTGAAAGGTCTCGTGAAGCTTGCCAATATAGTTTTCCTAAGTCATTTTGGTTTTGTATTTTACATACTATAAATAGGTTTTTAGGTTATTTTTCATAGAGTTAATCAACAGTCACGTAGTTTTGAACAAGTTCTTTGAGGAAACACTTAGGATTTAGTATATTTTGAGAGGAAAACCATTATTGTGAGTTCTTTACCCAAACTTGTGATTCTAATCGAATAGTTGGATTTTGTGTTCTCAATTTCATCTATGTAAGTTCTTAATTATGCTTCTCTACATTATAATTTCTACATTTATATTGATCATGCACAGTTAAATCCACAACTAGGGTTATGGAAACCATGATGAACTAGCAAGGTAAAATCAGATAACATGTAATTCTTGGAAGGTATGTTAGGGCGTATTATATATTCTCTTCACTTTAATTGCTTATTAATGAGTGACCAACATTAGAACTCGCCTAGTATTACTTGCCGGATCAAGGAAGTAAAGACTAGGAAAAGAGGTAATTAATAAAATCCAATTGAGATGTTCTCGTCTAGTCAACCAAACTAGATCAAGGGGAGGTTTTACTGGGACTAAATGTAAGGGTTAGTATAGACACACCACGAAGAAAGATCTAGTTCCGAGGTAAAATTTACCTATTTGCTGGATCAAAGACTTAGGTAAACCTAGCTTACTACCCTACACCTATACACTAGAAAAGGATTACACGTATCCGATAGCACCGAGTTAGGAATTCATGGGGATCACATCACCCTAGTTAGCTCTTTTATTGATTGTTCATCTCTTACATTAGTTTAGGATTAACAAATTTTCTTTTACAAAATCTTCTTTTTTTCTTGGGAGATAAGTAGGTTAATCAATCTTGAATTGCATTGAATTAATTCTATAGTCTACCATATTCCTCGTGGGAACGATCCTAACTTCGGTTAGGTTATATACTTGACAACCACTTTACCTCAAAAAAGAGGTGTGACTTGAGCGACAACAAAAGTCCTTGAGGCAAACTGAATTGCATCACATACAACTAATCCATACTAAGAATAACATTAAAATTGGTCATATCAAGCTCAAAAAGATCATATGGGAAAACTTTATGCAAGACCGACACAGGACAATTTCTATTACTTTCTTGGCTAGGATTGACTCACCAATCGGAGTATAGACCGAATAAGGCTCTAATAAAACTTCTAGAGACACATTAAATTTTATGGCAAGGTAAGGAGTAACAAAAGACATATTAACACCGGGGTCAAGCAAAGCATACACATCATGATGAAAGACTCTTAACATACTGGTAACCACATCGGGAGACTCCTCAACATCTTGCCTAGCATGTAACACATAGAACATTACCACATGGACCACCACCTTGAGCTTGGGAACCTTGTTGCACTTGCCTTCTTTAGGATACTTGACCTTTTGGATGCCCTTCCTTACCCTTGTTAGCAATAATAGGACACTCGATAATCTTGTTCCCCATCTTTTCATAACCAAAGCAATCATTAGTTCCTCTCAAAATTCTCCAACATGATTCTTCCCACACTTAGGACACTTAGGAGGAATAACACAACCTTTCACAACATCAGCTTGAGCCTTAAGGTTAGACACCCTTTCTTTGTCAAACCCTTAAGGAGTACCTTTAGATGACCCTTGGCCTTATTGTAAATAGCAACCCCTGGACTTCGCATAAGAAAATCCACCATCATAACGAGCCCTCTTGGACTCCCTTATCCTCATGTTTTGAGAATTCTCACTCTCCACTTATTCAACATATGTCATGAGTCGCGAAATATCCATTTTCTTAATGAGCATTGTGACCTTACACTACATCTTTACTAAGTTGGAGATACCCAAGGTGAATTCATTCATGCAAGCGCTAGAGTCGACCACCAAGGAAGGAGCATACTTGGACTATTTTGTGAACTTGAGGGCATACTCCCTCACACTCATAGCACCTTGCCTCAAATTCATGAACTCCATCACTTTAGCTTCCCTTAGTTCAAGTGGGAAAAAATGATCAAGAAAAGCGGTTGTTGCTTCCCTAGCACACACAAGTGTACACGGTCTACTCAAGTAATATAGTGACTCTTGGAGAGCCGGGATATCGAACCTAAGGATTTTAATTTAGCTTTAAATTACTTTCAAAAGGCTAACAATACAATGTGTGTTATGTAAGAAAAGATGATAATTATTTATTTCTACTAAATTGCAAAAATTAAACTAACTAACAATGATCGAATACTTTATTGAGACTTTACCAAATTAAGCAAAATTCTAGGATTGTAACCATTTTTGACATATGTTCTAGCCTCAATTCCTATGATTATTCAGTTACTAATTGACAGGATTTAATTTACAAGCATGATCTTCTGACCTCTACTTGACTACTCTCATTGATAGTCTAACTACATCATTGAGCGGGGATAAGCATGACCAATAAAATTGCATTAGATCTATTATCATATTTTATTAACCAAGTAAGGTATATGAATAGGTGTCACAAGTCCCCCATATGCGAGTCATGCTAGTTTTCTAGAACAAACAAACTCTCTGTACCCAGTGTTCTATCCCCTCAACATCTTTCGAATCCTAGGTAGACAAGTTTATTTCACGGTTGGCCAGACTATGAAATATAGATTAAAGGAATACAAGAGTAATTAATTGAAAACTCATTCATAAATCATGGAAAAAGAAGTCTAGAATATAGTCTATGACTATAATCTAAGAATATAGGAAATTAGTCACTCATTGTTTGTTTCAAATACATAATTAATCTAAGAAACACTCAAAGAATGGATTTAAAAAAGAAAAGATGAAAGAATAACTCTAGTAAGAAGTTCTTCATCCTTTCTCTCTGTCCTAACAAAAGATAGATCATAAAAATAATGTCTAAAAAGAGTATTTAAACCTACAAATCCTATTTTTTGACTTTTATTATGCTAACACCAAAGTCCGCGACGCGAACTGGTTCCCTCTTAGTGTATTTTGCAATTCCAGCTATCCGGCGAAATTTGTTCTTCCATGAAGCAAGTCCGCCATTTTCTTTCCCTTTAGTCATTTCTTTTTCATATCTAGTAATTTCTGCATTTGGGGCCTGATACTTTTGAGATGAGGGTCTTCCGAAAATAGCCTCTCTGTCTATATAAGGTAGTGATAAGGTCTGCGTATATTTTACCCTCCTCAGACCCCATTTGTGGGATTTCAGTGGGTATGTTGTTGTTGCTCCAGTTTTGAGCAACCAGGACGCACTCTGCGATGCAGAGATACAATGTTCTAGTCCAATTTGGCTTTTTATGCTTTCTTTTTTCAGTTGCATTCTTCTTTTCTATTTTTTGGTCACGAACCCGAACATCCATACCTATTAAAAATTCTACAACATACAACCAAAAAGCGTTCTCGGCCAATGATTAGCATGAAATAACAAAAGTACACTAACAACCACCTAGACTCTATCAATTTGTCCTCTAACTAGGCTATAAATATGGGTAAAATTGGCTATTGGGCATAAACATATGCCTAAAATCACCACCCCATATTAGTTTTGTTCGTCTTCCAAAAAATTTAGACACATGCATGCAACTCACGAGGTAGTATTGCTAAGGAACAAAAATTTACATGGGGGCTTGTCTAAGCATTATACACTCACTGAATTCCAATTGATCCACTCAAACTATACCCCACATTAAGATTGTATCCTATCCTATGTTGTACGCGGACTCATGCAAAACTTATGTTATGAATTAGTACAATTATTAATCCTTCGACAATCATGTGCCCTCTCAAGAAGAACTACCCTTATATACACATAATGAACTGAACATGATCAAGATAAAGATGGGTAACAGAACAACCCTCAGTCTCCCAAATGATATCATATGTTGCTCCTAATTCCTATAGGCTTGCTCCTACAGATCCTCACTATCATAGAAGTCTAACTTGAAGAAACACATAGGGCTTTATTTCTGTTGTAATATAGGCTAAAGACATGTGGGTAGTGATTTTAGAATATGAATTAGTGGCTCAACTCCCAAGTGCTTTAGTCTATCATATATATTAGCTTTATACACCCTTCTGTGGGTTCTTGCTATACCATATCTCCTTGACAATCCTTCAACTACGATTTTCCTCAAGAATCAACCCATAACATATATATATATATATATATATATGTATATATATTTATTTATTTTTTCTTTAGAGTAGCTTGACCAAAACCAGGTCCGCGACGCGAACTGGTCGCATACCCTACTAGTTTGGGGTCCTGACTTTACCAAAAAATTATTTTTTTCTATAATAAGGCTCGTCTCAAGGGTACCCTTTCAAAGCTTAATTCCTTATATATTTCCATGCTAAAACTCTTAGGATATTTGGATCAAAGTCATGGTTTAAGAAAGAAGGATTTCAACTTATCATATGGTTGTCCAATAAAATAAGTCTAAGGCTCAAAAGGGCTAAATAGGGATGAATAATCTATGGTGGGTTCTAATGAGGATCTAAATTGAGGTTGCCAAAGAAATTCCTATATCCTATCCTCAAAGTTCTATATCTACCTAATTTAGTCCTCATACAGGGCAAGTTCAAACAATTATAGCAACACAGACACTCAAGTAATGCCATTCTCACATGACACAATTTCATCAAAGGATCAACACTATAGCAACCATCACATGCAAATTACATAACTTCAAATTAAGCGTACATATAGATACAAAACTAAAGATATGGGCCATTTAAAATTTTCAATTTTTTTCCCACACACCCACTATGCAATATTGAACCATTCACAACTACCGACATACAACATGAGATGCAACGTTGATAAATACCCTTAGGACGGTCGTCATCCATCCATCATAGGCCCCCGTCACTCAACTATGACTATACATAAATAGGATATCAACACAATTCAAAGCTAAACTATCAACGTCTTGCAAAGCCATACTATTAACATTAACTACTTAAACAAAACACCACATGGCATGATTTAAATATATATAACCTGATAGAATTTAAAACATAGTCTTAACTAAACATCAATACAAAATGTAAAATATTGTTTGCATTATACATGGCTGAATAAAATGTGAAATCATAATCATCAAAGCATCAAAATACCCGTACCCCACAATAAAAAAATACACTATCCTCAGTGCCAAAGCATACCAACAATATGAAGATAGGAGAGGCGCGCCACTCTGTCCTCCATATTCGACAGTGGTAGTACAGGAGCTCTATGAAAATGTAGCGGTGGCTCATGATCTGGCTCACCCTATGATTCTATTTCTGAGGTCTCTCAGGCATGCTGAAGGTTAGTGAGGATATCATTGTCCATCGGTTCGAAGAATCGTAGTCCTATCCCAAGTACCACCTTGGCATGGTCCTTTAGAGGGTACTGGAGCTCTACCTGATAGAGCTCATCCTGAGTCGAGGGATGGCTACCTATCTGGTGTCAAAGCATCTCCAATATGTATATCCTCCCCATAATCAACTCATCTGGATGATGTCACTCTTGTAAGTTTAGAGTAGTCCCGAAAGTGATGTTCGACCCTTTAATATTGGTGACATAAAAGGGCATAGCCTGAATGTTAGGCCTATAATCCAAGGCTCCTCCGGGACACCTGCACGCTTGCACAACATAGTAATGAGACCTCTAAAAGCATAGCTACGACCCTTATGAATCGACCTTCCTCTTAGAGGACTTTAAGATAGCCCCAAAGTTGATGACCGCTTCGAACATCAAAGCATAGACTAAGCATGCCCTGTCTCAAGTGACATTAGTGAAATATAGATCAGGTATCAAACTATGCATAACAATATTGGTCCACACTCAGTCATTCCTATTTAACTGGGAAAATGGAAATGATAGGTGGTAGTTGTATACCCGTGCCTTATCTAGCATGCAATAGAAGTGGGGTCGACTAAAGTGTACCTCATGACCTAATAGGGAGGCTAGATCTAGAGCTTTATCAAGTGACCCAAGGGCACGTCTAAAATTCCAAGTATGTTGTTGATGGACACAGGGGACATGTTGGTCTCGACCCCTCTCACTGTCATAAATTAGGTCCGTGCATCCGCTTGGAGGTTGGCATAGAATTCCCTCACCATACTCATATTACGCTCCATGGGATCCACAAAAATAAATTCCATGTGGAGCTACTAAATCCGCTTCATGATCTGAGGAAACTCGCGACCCAAGCTTTTGTGGTCGATAGGGACATCCCAAAAGTATTTGACTTTGGTGTGTGTCTGGTACCATTTTTTACCATGTGATAGCACCAAACTCAGCCTGAACATCCTCTATTGTCCCCTAGGCACAACGGGAGCTGGGGGTACTTAGGGTACACCCGTGTCTCATTTCCTGCATCTAGAACCCTCACCATGATCACATCTACCTCGGGAAACCATTGATACATGCAAAACCCAATTTCCACAAGTTAGGCCTACAACAAAGCATGCCCCTACACGTACTTCAAAATCATCCTCACCCCACACCTTATTCAAATCATAGGAATAATAGGGTACTCAAACTTCCCCTATCAACTCAAAATTATCATCAATATAACATACATTTTAATACACTTTTATCATCAGAGGATCAATACAAACCACCCACCTGACACCTAATTCAAACTCCACAATCATACCATAATTTCTCGATACACTCATGAACCATGAATTTCTTTAGAAATTGTACAAGGCAACATCCCCATTCAAGCAACACATCCCAAATTTTAGCTTCTATGTCCATAGTATATACAAGAGTCACATTCAATACAATATCCATTAATTGAGTCCCCTCAAGCCCACACAGTGTATAATACACAGTGAACTCAAGGGGAATAGGAACAACAATAACAAACAACCATGGATTACAATCACTACATCATCAAATTCGGGTAGGGTTTTCCCCACATGGGTGCCCAAACAGTTATCAACAAAAATCACACCCAACTACATAGAGAAGAACCCATGGAAAGAATCATCCAAAAATCATGTTAAAATTAAAGATTCTAGCTTAAAACACAACACCCACAAACAAACTGCATGAATTCCATGTTGCTCAAGTCAAAGAAGAAGAAAACTTATACCTGGTATGTTGTTAAAAATGATGGAAGCAACTAGAACTCATGTGGAAGTGTTGGGCGTCGCAAATTTGGGATGAAAGGTGAATTAGGGTCGAGATATTAGGGGGAAATTAGAAGAATTGGAGAGGATTTGGAGAATTGAGAGCTGGGTCGTGTGAAAAGTGAGAAAAATGGGTTGGGAAGGGTAAAATAAAGGTAGGGTTAAAAATCGGGTTGGGATAAAATTGCAAAAAAATGAACATGTCCTCGACAAGTCCGCGACATAGACACACTTTTGTGTTTTTCATATTTTTAATTACCTAGAAATTATTCCTTGCTAGAATGAGTTAGCGATGGGGACCTATCATGGAATCTTTTAGTTAAGGAATTTTGGAGGCCCAAAAATATTTTATTTTTCGACCGTCGGACCTCAAAAAAGTTCTTAAATACCTAAGTACATGCTAAAACATGAAAACAAGTCAATCTGGTCATAAAAGAAATCTAAAAACACTCAATAAAACCATGGAAATTTAAAATGACCAAAAAGTGACCTAGAAATGGCCAAGTCCACAACACGAAGCTATGATAGACTTACACTTCTGTGCCAGACTGATAATTTTTGACAGTGATATTTTTCGTTCCTAACACTAAAAATTAAATTACTAAAATTAAAATACCTCACCACAGGTTGCCTCCCATGTAACGCCTGAATTAACATCGCGACATGATACAACATCATTTTTAGTTCATCGACTAAGTCAATGGCCTCCTCTTTGCGATCCATATCAACGTCGTAATACTGCTTGAATCTTTGACATTAACCAAGAACATGGACATCTTGGTCTCATTCCATAGCTCAACAACACCATGTGGCATCATGACGTTTCTCAACCTCGAGAACACATCTCCTCACCATTTTATTTGAACCTTATTTGAAGAGATAGAGCTCATCCCATATATAGAATCATGTTTCATGGGCTAACTTCTTCTTCTGTTGGCTAGATGCATTAGGTGGGAGCACTCCACTCACTAAGAAGTTCACTGTATCAACATACCAAGGAAACTCTTCTATCTCCAATGCCAAGAGTTTCTCATCTAGGAACTCCTCTTTGATGTGCTCTTGCTCCTTGATGTGGGTGTCATTCTCCAATCTAGACAAGTGATCTGCTATCTGATTCTCGCACCCTTTTTGATCCTTGATCTCAATGTTGAACTCTTACAATAGTAGGATACACTAGATCAACCTGGGCTTGTCATCTTTCTTGTTGAATACTACCTTAGTGCTGTGTGATCAGTGAACACAATCACCTTGGTACCAACCAAGTTGGAGAAAAACTTGGGAAAAATAAATACCAACGCTGGCATCTCCTTTTCTGTGATTGTATAATTGCATTGCTCTTTATCCAAGGTTTTTCTAGCGTAGTATATTGAATAGAAGATCTTATTCTTTCGCTGCCCTAAGACTACTCCCACTGCCATATCATTGGCATCACACATTAACTCGAATGGGAGCTCCTAATTAGGAGCCATCAGTATGGGAGCTTCTTGGTACCTTTGCTTCAAAGTCTTAAAGGCCTACAAACAAAGAGAATCAAAGTTAAAATTTACCTCCTTCTCCGGTAGTGCACACAAAGGCTTTGATATCTTAGAAAATCCTTGATGAATCACTGGTATAACCCCGCATGATCCAGAAAGCTTCTAACCCCTTTGACTGGCATGGGCGGAGGTAGCTTCTCAATGACTTCTATCTTCGCTCTATCCATCTCTTAGCCTGTTTAGACACTTTTTGGCCCAGTACTATCCCCTCCTTTACTAGGAAATGAAACTTTTCTCGGTTAAGGACAAGATTAGTCTCTTCATAGTGGACTAACACTTTGTCCAAATTTTCTAAGAATGCATCAAATGACTTCCCAAACACTGAGAAGTCATCCATGAAGATCGCTACAAAAGTTTCCACCATGTCATGGAATATTCCTATCATGCACCTCTGAAATATGGCAGGTGCATTGCACAATCCAAAGGGCATTCTCCTTAATGCATATGTTCTATAGGGCATGTGAACGTAGTCTTTTCCTGGTCCACAAGGGCAATTGTGATCTAACTTTACCATGAGTACCCATCAAGAAAGCAATAGTACTCTTGCCTGGTTAACCTGTCCAATATTTGATCAATGAACGACATTGAGTAGTGATCTTTCCTGCTGGCATCATTAAGTCTGCGATAGTCTATGTAGATTTTCCACCCAATGACCGTTCTAATAGGGATGGACTCATTCTTCTTATTAGAAACCACAGTTATCCCATCCTTTTTTGGGACGCACTTAACTGGGCTTACCCATTTGCTATTAGAGATAATGTATTGTTATGACCTGAGCTAGGGCCTAAGAGTGAATGGTGAATGAGAACCCGAGAGTCCCTAAATAGGCTGATAGCATCCATATACACATATTCAGTTCAAAAGTGCATAATTAAACAAAAACACATAGTTCTAAGGGAAACAGAGCTTTGGACTCAAGCTTTGGGGATGTCATCGGGAAAGGGAGTTGCATGAATTGACATAGCACATAGCACATAAAAACTAAGGGGCGGGTAAGTATGACTCATGTTATGGGGATGGAAGGGTCTTAGGACTTTCTACATTTCTATATCTCATCATAATCATATCATCATAGTACCAACATCATGAGATAGACATAAACATAGTCTCCATAAAAAATAAGCATAACATATATCAAGCCCGTACATAGAGTTTACATGATGTCCAACAATGCCTCTAATAGGTAGAATAGGACGGGGGCCAAGACAAGTCCGGGGCTCACCCCCAAAGTAAAAACATAAGAAATTCATAACATAATAGGTAGATGTAAGATGGGTCTTGTCCTTGGAAGAAAGAACTCACCACGAGCTCTTTCTAAAATAACCTAGCCGTCAAGAGGTGAATGAATATAGTCTCCAGTCCCTACATAGATAGATCATGTAGGCAATAGTATGCGTTAATACATTTGAATATACTAAATATACGGGCAAGCAATGTATATGAAGGTAGAGTAAACTTGTATTTCAATGTTAGATGACAAGGGAACATATATATAGAAAGAAGTATATAGGAAAGAAAATAATATCAATACCATGTAATCCATGATGCATGAGTACCATAATGCTTAAACATACCATTACGTGACCACAATCGACAAAAGACAAAGCGAGCTATTACTTGGAAATCCATTGTCTGCCCCACACCGGATAAAGGGGTGATGTACTTGCCAAAGGTAGATCCATGGCATAATCATACCTAAAAGGGGCATAAATATGAACCTATGTTTAGAGCATAGTTATAAGAAAAAAACTTTATATTTAGGTCAAGCCCCCACCTTCAATCTCATTCGATGCTAAGTCAACAACCCACGAGAATACATATACATATATGTGCTTCAAAAGGGAATGTAAGTCTTTCAAATCATAACAATGCATACTCAGGCTTAAATGCCAAAACATACTTCATAATTATGCATACTTGGGCTAAAAAGTCAAATCATACATCATATTATACTTTCAAGCATAGGAATATCCCATTCATGCTTGTACATAGTGGTGTGTTTCGTGGGGATCTTGAACCAAATCTTAGACATTATGTGATTATATGTCATGTTATAACCATACTTGCTTGAAATCATAGTCAAAATCATAATTGGGCAATAACCCACATCATAAATCTCATGAAAATACTTGTTCATGCATGCATATGCCATGAGGAAGAAGAAATAGCATGGAAAATTAGAATCATGATTAAAATAACATAATAGGAAGAAATCATATGAAATCCATAGATAAATCAACAATTACAGCTTACTTGATATTACCCATGCATAGATTCAAAGATTAAATGGACATGCATAAAACCCATGTAAATCATAATAATAAGATTCAAATCATCATAAAATCAATAAATAAGTTCAGCCTATATCTCAATTTCAACAAATTAAAACTAATTTAAGATACCCACTTGCCAATCATACTTTAAAATCATAAAATTGGAGAAATAGGTTTTTGGGTCTTCATGATTAGAAGGGAATTATGAATCAATCCCATATACCTTGAAGAACTAGAATAATTAGAATGGAATTGAGTTGAATTGAAAGCCCTCTTGAAATCCTAGCTTGAATCCTCAACACAAGACTTAAAGAAAGAGTTTAGGAATTGAATTCTAGAGCTTGAGTGTATAATGAGAGTGAATGAGTGTAAAGAGTGAGTATAATCTGATTTAGGGGCTTAAGATAGGTACCAAGGTCCTAAAAAGAACTTTATAAACCAAAATGATGAAAATACCATTAATGAAAAAGACCTTAAAAGTTGCCTAGGAATCTCGTGAAAGGGCACCACGCCCCATACAACACTCTAAGAATTGTACAAGTGTCCATGGAGATGCCTTATCATCAATACAGTACTTACATACTTAGAAAATTCACCCAAGTTTCTCTCACAAAAGCCATACAGTCCATACTAAGCTATACGGTCCGTGAAAAGCACCCGCATAAAGATCCAAGTTTTGAGACAGTGATTTAATACTTAAAATATTTTCAGGACTAACGCTTTCATGAGACCCCATCATGAGCCGTGATGGGTTTTACGGTCTGTAAAAGGGCCCCTTGGTGGCTGTATTAGCCAAAACATTGGCTTAAAGCTGGGTCACCTACCACGAGCCCCTTCCACGGCTAATGGTGAGGACCACGAGTTGTGGGAGGTGCCATGAAGGGCCACCAAGCCTAAACCTCTCCCTTAAGCTACGAGAAGTCATGAACAAAGCCTTGGTCACTCCATGGTTTCCCCTACGGCTCGTGGGAGTGACCCTTGAGGGGAACCTTGGTATAAAACATTGGAACTTTAACTCAAGTGTCGTTAAGGCCTCTCGAGGTCCAGTTCCTTACAGGTATATGATCCCACCATCCAACCACTTGATTATCTTCTTTTTAACCACTTCTTTCATGATTTGGTTCAGTCTTCTCTATGGGTGGGCTACCAGTTTGTGACCCTTCTCTATGAATATCTGGTGCATGCATAGGCCAAGTCTAATACCATATAGATCAAACATCTGCTAGCCCATAGTTGTCTTCCTTCTTTTTAAAACAACAAAACCGCTTTAACCTGGGTTGCTAACAAGGAAGCAAACAAGATTACAAGTAAAGTATTATTCTCATCAAGAAATACATACCTGAGATGGGAGGAAGTAGTTTCAACTCCAACTAGGGAGCTTTCTTAATGGATGGATTGGGTGAAGGACCCAACACCCTATCCTATGGCTTTACCAACTTTTTCAACACACTGACATTTGGGATATTTAATGCACTTGCTATCTCATTGGTCTCAATATCACACCCTCTAACTCTTAATTTTGCAACACCTTTGCTAGAGGGTCTTTGGCCTCAATTTGATGGACTGCAACCTCTGTATTTATCACTTTGATGGGTTCTAGATCCTCATATATGGAAGGAAACTTCAATGCTTGGTAGGCATCAAAGACCTCTACCTTATCATGAGCGCGCATATTTAAGCACCCAGCTGCTACATCAATCAATGCCCTACCAGTCGCCAAGAATGGATGCCCCAAAATGAATGGAACTTCTGGGTGCTGCTCAAAACTAGGATGAAAAATTCCACTGGGAATATGAGGGATCCCACTTGGACTAAGACATCCTCTATGATCCCGTCTGGCCTTGCTATCGAACCATCTGAAAGTTAGAGCAAGATTGTAATTGGTTTTGTGTCTCCAAGATCAAACTTCTTCAACATAGATCTAGGCATCAAATTGATGCTTACACCCACATCATACAATCCTCTTGCATTGTGATAGTTTCCAATGGTAACTTGGACTGTGAAGCTTCCAGGATCATTAAGTTTGGTGGGTAGCTTCACTTTATTAAGGATCCTAGAGCTACACTCTTCAGTGAGTGCAATTGTCTCATACTCAGCCAACTTGCTCTTGTTGGCCACAATATCCTTCACATAGTTGTCATACTTCAAGATTCCTTGCAAAACATCAATCAATGGTAAGTTAATGTGTACCTGTTTTAGTAGCCCAATGAATTTCTCAAAGTACTTATCCTCTTTCTTTGTTTTGAACTTTTATGGGAATGGATGAAGAGGCTTTGGCCTTCGTTTAACCTTAACATTTAGATAGCTGGAGTGACAACCTCATGTTTTGAGTGGCAAGATGATTTTGATGGACCTCTGTAACCAGCTTGAACTGGTCTGCTGCGAACCTTGCCTAATTCTTCTATAAACCTTGCCTGATCAACCATGATCTGTTTTAATATATCATCCATACTAATACATATTGGCCTAGCTAGGCTTAACTACTTACTGTCCTTGCTGATTGTATGGATGCCAACCTCTTTGTGGTCTATACTGAGGTAGCCCTTGATACTGCTGATCACCACCCCATGAGAAGTTAGGATGATTCCTATAATTATGGTTGTAAGTATTTCCATATCCTTGAGGGCCTCCTCCTCTGGGTGCATTATTCATAAAGTTGACAGACTCTAGATTTTCTCTACAAAAATCAACATTTCCACACTCCTCACACCAAGTAGGCTACTACTATTGGACCATGTTTACAGGAGCTTGCTGCTGTCCTAAAACCAGGTTGTTGAAGTGCTAGTCAACATATTTTGCATGGCTGACACTTGGTCTTCTAGAGCTGTCATAGCACTTCCAACACATTTTCTTACTTTTGTACCACATGTCTACTTTGTCCACCATTCCATTTTGGATTTCCCTGTGCGATCTAATTCAGCAAAGCATAAAGCTCATCATAAGTTTTCTCCAAAGCTTGTCCACCTGCAACAAAATCAAGTAAAAATCTTAGTATTGGGTTCCAACCCTTCAATGAGGGCATGGACCAACACCTCATTAGCTTGGTGGTGATAAGAGTAGTTAATGAGCATTGATTTGAACCTGTTACAAGCTTGGTACAAGTTCTCCCGTGGCTTTTACTTTAAACTCAGGATTTTACTCCTAAGCTAAGCTATCTTCCCATATGGGAAGAATCTTATAAAAAATTTCCTAGCTAGGTCATCCCAAGAAGTGATAGAATTTGATGGCTTAGACTTCAACCACCTCCTTGCTTCCCCAAGTAGTGAGAAGGGAAGCATAGTCAACCACACATATTATGATGATATCCCAAGAGGAGTATAGGTATCGCTGATCTCCAAAAAGTTCTAAAGATGAACTTTGGGATCTTTATGTGGAAATCCCATAAACTAACCATTAGTGTGCAAATATTGCACCATATTCTGCTTGAGATCAAATCTACCATCTACAGGCAGTTCCTGAATGCTGTTGATTACATTAGTAGCCCATGGGATTGCCACATCTCAAACTGGTCTAGCCTCCATTAATTCAAGAATAGGGTCAATCACCAGTTCTACCCTTATCGTCTTCTTGTTCTTTACAAGAGCAATAAGTGGGATTCGATATAGTAGTCCTGCTTTTTGCCAACTTTGATGAAAAATAAGGCTCTGGATCTACCAATAGATCAGATTGAATTCGTCCAACAAAACATGGGAAAGATCAAGTGTAGTCAACACTACAAAACAAATAAAAACTTCTGAAAAATAACTAATTGCCAACTTAAAGTCCCTGAAAATGACACCAAAAACTTGTTGATTCTCTAGCATACGTAAGTGAACATGGTCTACTCAAATAATATAGTGAATCTTTGAGAGGCGAGATATCGAACCCAAGGACGTTAATTTAACTTTCAATTACTTTCAAAAGACTTATTATGCAATCTATGTTGTGCAAGAACAGATGATGATTATTTATTTCTACTAAAGTGCAAAACTTAAACTAAGAATGATGGAATACTTTACTGAGACTTTACCAAATTAAGAGAAATTCCAAGACTGTAATCATTTTCGACATGTTTTAGCCTCAATTCCTATGATTATTCATGAGTCTTCTAATTACTTATTTACAAGGTTTAATTTACAAGCATGATCTTCCGACCTCTACTTGCCTACTCTCATTGACAGTCTAACGACATAGTTGAGTGGGAATAAGCATGACCAATGAAAATGCATTAAATCTGTCATCCTATTTTATTAACCAAGGTATATGGATAGGTGTCACGGGTCTCCCAGATATGAATCATCCTAGTTTTCTAGAACAAATAAGCTCCCTGAACCCTGTGTTCTATCCCCTTAACATCTTCCGAATCTAAGGTACACAACAATTTTATTTCACAGTTGGCCAGACTATGAAAAATAAACTAAAGGAATACAAGAATAATTAATTGAAAACCTATTCATAAATCATAGAAAAAGAAGTGTAGAACATAGTTTATGGTTGTAATCCCAGAATATAGGAAATTAGCCACTCATTGTTTTTAAGAAATATTCAAAGAATAGATTTAAAGAAGAAAATATGAAAGAATAACCCTAGTGAGAAGTTATTTGTCCTTTCTCTCTATCCCAACAAAATATAGATCATAGAAATAATGTCCAAAAAGAGTATTTAAACCTAAAAATCCTATTTTTTGACTTTTATTATGTTGACACCAAAGTCCGTGACGCAGACTGGTTCCATCTAAGTGTATTTTGCAATTCTAGCCATCTGGTGAAATTTGTTCTTCCATGAAGCAGTCCACGATGTAGACTTTTTCCACCAAGTGTGTTTCATGCCTTTTTCTTCTTCACTCCAGTTTTCAGCTACCATGATTCAACTCCGCGATGCGGAGATGCAATTCTAGTCCAATTTGTTTTTTTTCTTTCTTTTTCCAGTTACATGCTCTCTTGTTTTATGATCACAAACCTGGACATCCATACCTATTAAAATTTTTTCAAAATACAACCTATGTCTCAACATTTGCAACATAATCCTCAAATGGTCTTCATGATCCTTTACATCACATGAGTGAACCAATATGTCATCTATAAACACAATCACAAACATAGCAAAATACAGTTTGAAGATCCTATTCATCAAATCCATGAAAGCGGCAGGGGCATTTAATAGTCCAAATGACATAATTAAGAATTTAATATTACCATACTGAGTTTTAAATGCCATCTTTGGGTTGTAATCTTCGTTTACCCTCAATTGGTGATATTCAAACCGAAGAGCAATCTTAGAGAAATAGCTTGCATTTTGTAGTTTATCAAATAGGTCATCGATTCTTAGAAGTGGATTTGATAGTCACCTTATTCAATTACATATAATCTACACACATCAAAGTGAACCATCTTTCTTCCTTACAAACAATACGGGAGCACCCCATGGTGACACACTAGGCTTTATGAATCTTTTATCAAGCAAGTCCTTTAATTGATCCTTCAATTCTTTCAACTCCGCTAGGGCCATTAGATATGGAGGTATAGAAATAGGTTGGGTGTGAGGCAAGAGCTAAGTACCAAAATCAATTTCCCTTACTAGAGGAATATCGAGCAAATCATTAGGAAAGCCATCCGGAAACTCATTAACTATAGGAACCGAATAAAGAATATGAACATTGGACTTAACATCTATGACTCAAACAATATGATATAGGCAACCTTTGGAGATTATTTTCATAGCCTTCATATAAGAAACAAACTTTCCTTTGCGTACCAAAGTGGTTCCCTTCCATTCAAGAATAGGCTCATTAAGAACTTTGAATATGACCTTACAGGTCCTATAATGAATAGAAGCATAGGTTGCATGCAACCAATCCATACCAAGAATAATATCAAAATTGATCATATCAAGCTCAACAAGATCACATGGGAAGACTTTATGCAAGACTAACACGAGATAATTTCTATTGACTTTCTTGGATAAAATTGACTCACTGATTGGAGTATAGATCGAATAATGTTCTAATAAGACTTCCAGAGACACATCAAACTTTATGGAAAGGTAAGGAGTAAACAAAGACATATTAGCACCGGGGTCAAGCAAAGATACACATCATGATCAAAGACTCTTAACATACCGTTAACAACATCAGGAGACTCCTCAACCTCTTGCCTAGAATACAAAGCATAGAACTGATACCACATGGACCACCACCTTGAGCTTGGGCACCTTGTTGTACTTTCCCTCTTTGAGCTACTTGACCTTGTGGATGCCCTTCTTTACCCTTATTAGCAATATTGGGACATTCGATGATCTTGTGTCCCATCTTTCCACAACCCAAGAAACCTTTAGTTCCTCTCAAACATTCTCCAACATGATTCATCCCACACCTAGGACACCTAGGGGTAATAGCACCACCTTTCACAACATCACCTTGACCTTTAGGGTTAGACACTCTTTCTTTGCCAAACCTTTGAGAATTACCTTTGGATTATCCTTAGCCTTGTTGGAAATAGCCATATTGGATAACCATAGGAAATCCACCATCATAATGAGCCCTCTTGGACTCCCTTATCCTCATCTTTTGAAGTTTCTCACCCTCCACTAGTTTGATATAGGCCATGAGCCTAGAAATAGCCATCTCCTTTATGAGTATCGTGGCCTTACACTCCATCTTTACCAAGTCAGACATGCCCAAAGTGAATTGGTTCATGCAAGACCTAGAGTCGACAACCAATAAAGGAGAAAACTTGGATAACTTCATGAACGTGAGGGCATATTCCCTCACACTCATGGCACCTTGTCTTAAATTAATAAACTCTATCACTTTAGCTTCCCTTTATTCAAGTAGGAAGAAACGAACAAGGAAAATGGCTTTAAATATCTCCCAATCAATAACCCTTCTTCAATCCATTCTGGCTTTCATTGGGTGAACTAAACTTGAGCAACTCTCTTAAGTTGATAAGCCACCAATTTGGATTTCTCCTCAGAGGATACCCCCATAATCTCCACTACTTTGTAGACTTCATAAATGAATTCTTGTTGATCCTCATCCACCTTGGAACCATAAAACTTCGGGGATTCATCCCAGAAAAATCTCTTAACTTTGAAGCCAAAGTAGGACTTTTTGGAGAAGGAATGACTTGAGCTAACATAGTGATAGTTTCCCTAAACTAATCGTTGGAGCCAAAGGATCTTGGTCCTCATTAAAATTATCTTCCCTAGGAAATGAAGCACCTCGTGGAGACATTTTTAAAAATACCAATGGACAAGTGTTAGGATACAGAAGTTTTGAAGGAACGACATAGATCATCACAAAGAAGCAAAGATTTCCTAAATGTCCCATAGCGTCCTAATTATGGATGTAGTGCGCTTCACACCAATGAACAAGACTCTACTAGATGCAGCATGTAGGACTACCTAGGATGCTTTCAAACCTTATGCTCTAATACAACTTTTGTCATGACCCAAACCTAGTGCCTAGCAATGACACAACGAATGTGATACCTCAAGGCATCCCATCCAAGTCTCATGTTCATATCATAAGCATACATAAGGTAAAATAACCATAACATAAGAGAATGAGCAAATGGAATGTACCAATATCAAATCATAGTTTCCCTTAGAGGAAGTTATATCAATCATAGTATCCAAAATATGCCTGTACATTATAAGATCTTTGTGGGGACTAGAACATAGATTACTAGCTCACCCTCAAGATATACATCAAAAGAAAAGTCATAAAGTCTCGATTGGAAAATATCATAGAAGGGCTTGTTCCTGAAGCATGGGAACTCATAAATAAGTCTTCAAACTCAACTCCAAAGCTAGCCACGAAATGGAAGAGTCGCTTCATTGTCTAGATCATGTAGTCAAAGAAGTATGCATTAGTACATGGAATGTACTATGTATGTTTGTATGGCATGAATCAAGGAACATCACAACAATATGAATAATCATAACCAATAGAGTAAGGGCACAATATGCATGAGTAATGCAAGTTAAATAAACCATGGGAAGAAGCATGATCAAAATCCTTTCATCATTCTAACATACATACATGGGAATAAGAGTACACCTGACATATAAGACCATACAAACTATTACATGGAATCTGGATGTTGCCTCTACACCGAGTAAAAGAGTAGTCTACTTTGCCAAGGTAGACTATACTTTACCTTACAAGATCCTTCCCATTTCGGAGAGTGTTTTAGCATGAACCTTTCAAGAGCCTTCCTATTTCGATGCATACTTTTCATATCTACAACATAATACCATATAGGTACATAATCATAAGACCTATGGTGGCATGTAATTATGCGACTTGAGGATTTGTATAAGGATCATTGGAGATATTCCCTCTCACACAAGCTCATTTAGTGCTAAGTCATATCCCACGAAATAAATAAATCATGATTATACATAGCTTTCAACATAGTTAATGCTTTATCAAAATTATACTTTCTTAGCTTGTAAAAATAGTCATCATAATCTTTAATGAAAATATCTCATATTATAGGAATAGTCCATCTACTTAGTTTTTCACATAGTGTGGGTAACTTCCCATCTTACATCATCATCGTGAAATATTAGGATGTTAATTGCCCTCATTATCATAGCATCATAATCATCATAACATAATCATCATTGTCATAACTTCATTTTCATCATTGTTAAAACATGCTTTAGCATACTTAGAATTGTACTCATGAAAACTATAGCTTTATCATAAAAGACTAGGGCTATGTGTGGGTTCACGAACAATTGAATTAAAACCATTCAATTGAATGGGATTTGTAGAGAAAATATATAATGGAAATCAGTTTGGATCCTTAGTAATGGAACCCACATCAATTCAATAAGCCCTAATCATACATACTTGAAATCATATACTTTTTCTTGAAAACCATAGAAAACGTGAAATTCTTCATAATTCGTGCATAGATAAGCATAATTATCATGTAGAAATCATAATCCATGCTTTTGGAAACATATCATAAAAGCCCATATAAGTTTATCATGAAACATTGAGAAAAAAAGAAGTTTTTAGATTGGGCATCTGTCACGACCCGGATAAGGGGCCTAGATGTGACATGGCAAAGGAGAACTTGAAAGTCCTCGATCAAGCCATCATAGCATCATCACACACATCATCTGTCCAGAAGCACGGAAAAGTAAACACATAACACATAATTCTAGGGGAAATGGGGATTTGGACTCAAGCTATGGGGATGTTGCTGGGAATGGGATGAGCATGAAACACATAACACATAGCAATTATTTCTAAGGGGCGGGTAAGTAGAACTCAAGCTATGGGGGCATACCGGGTTAGGGGACTTTCCACATAAGCACATTCCCATCATTCACAATTCCATAAGCATAAACGGAACAACATTTCCATAACAAATTCCCAATAGTTATAATATCCCAATAAAGCACAATACAACATAGAAGAGCTTAATGTGTCCAACATAGCCTCTACATAAAAAGAGCGGGGCCTCGACATAGTTTGGAGCTCACCCTCAATACATAGGACAAGAAAATAACTAATATAAGGAAGATAGAAGGTGACTATTTCCCTTGAACAAAAGGGCTCACCACAAGCTAGTAACTCCAAAGATATCACTCGTCGTCCGCCGGAAAATAGAAGTCATCGCCAGTCCCTACATGGTTAGAACATGTAGATAAAAGTATGGATTAGAACAAAAATATGTAGTAAGTATGCACACATGCAATGCATATGACAATATAGTATGACCAAACAAAATGACAAGGGACCAGGTGGTACGAAAGGAATGCACATAGCCAAGTGGAATATATTATAACAATATGCCATGCCATGATGCATGAAATGCAACCTAAGGTCATATTATAGCGGGGATGTGACC